>LPNX010028896.1:105330-163945 GCA_001517045.1 Pseudotsuga menziesii | reverse complement strand
TTGATCCAGAATAGGAATCCCCCCTTCAAGGTTTGGAATTTCATATTCATTTTCAGAATATTTCTTTGGATGAGGATATTTTTCCAAATGATCAAGCTATTTTATTAGTCTCATGAAAAATGACATCTCTGGAAATAACAAACTTCTTGTTTACCTCATCATATAGACGGTATGCCTTGGAGTTTTCTTCATACCCCAGGAAAATGCATTTTCTACTTCGAGCACCAAGCTTGTTTCTTTGCTCCTTTGGAATCAAGGCATAATAGGTGGAACCAAAAACTCTGAGATGCCTGACTAAAGGGAGATGGCCAAACCAAATTTCATGTGGAGTCTTGTTATCAAGAGCATTTGAGGGACTTTTGTTTCTCAAATAGGCTACACATTTCACTGCATCACCCCAACACATTAGTTTTACATTCTTGAAAAACATCATTGAGCATACCATATTCATTATGGTTCTGTTCATTCTTTCTGCTACATCGATTTGTTGAGGATTGTAGGGAACTGTAGTCTAATGTGCAATTCCATGTTAGCGAAGATAAACTTCAAAAGCATTTGAAGTGTATTCTTTCCCATTGTCAGTACGAAGTGTACCAATTTTAGATTGTGCTTGTTTTTCTATCAATGCATGAAAGTCCTTGAATGTTTGAAATGCTTCTGATTTTGTCTTTAATGCATAAATACAGCATATTGTTGAGTAGTCATCAACAAAGGTCATAAAATATTTATTCCCATTGGCAGAAGGAGTTGGCATTGGGCCACATAAATCAGAATACACTAATTCTAATTTCCTACTTGCTCTAAAATTAGATTCATGGAATGGAAGCTTACTGTGTTTCCCTAATATACATGCATCACATTTTCTCTTCTCTTTGGGAATGGTGGGCAAACCAAATACACCATTCTTTCTCAACAAACGAAGACTGTTATAATTCAGATGACCAAATCTTGCATGCCACAATAAACTTGATGACAAATTACCTTCTCCATGCTGAGAGAGGTAGGGATAGTTTTGAACCCTTACAGATGAACCCTTTAGCTTCAGCAGCTTCCCATCTTCATATCCAGTCATGATGACTTGTTTGTCAGAGGACTTTCTTATTTCTACGATTCCATCAAACATGTGGATGGAATGGCCTTGTTGTCGAATCTCCACCAAGGACAGCAGGCTTCTCTGCAACTCTAGAAGATAAAGAACATTTTTCAACAAGAAATCATGGAATCCAGGCATCTTCACATCTTCAGCCGAATGGTGCCCATTCCCTTTGGTTTAAGACTTGACTTATCTACAAAGTAAACTATGCCATTATTGTTTCATTAAGTTCTTCAAAACAGTCTTTTCTAAAATTCATGTGTGATGTTGAACCAGTATCAAGTAGCCAACAATATTTGTAAGATGAAAGTGAAGTCATTTCATTAATACCAAGATTACAATGTGCAACAATACAATGAGCAGAATCTGAAGATTTACTAGCATCTTGGTTCTTATTGTCATATTTCTTATGGTTATGTATGTCTTTGATGGAGTCCCACAAAGCCCAACACTGATCTGATGTGTGTCCAATCTTTCCACAACGCTTGCAATTCAAATCTGATCTTTTGCTGGAGTTGTTTCTGCCTCCTCTACCTCTGAAGTTTCTTCTTCCTCTGCATCTCTTGCTGCTTTCTCCTTTGGGATGATCTTTGCCAGAGAGAGTGGCATCGCCAACAATAGATGCAAACGAGTGCATCTTCAATCTAGAACCTGCAACTTATAGAATGCTTGAAAGAAAAATATGGGATGCAGGATTAAGATCCTGCTTCTTTACAAGTTACAAAATGATTCTGCAGCCTACTACAAATAATTCTTCAGCTGCTTAGAATAAGTCTGCAACACTATCTAAGTAGCTCTAGAGTGTTATTACATTCAATATCCTTGTTTCTTATAAGATTTACACTTTGTTCAACAACTATAATATCACTCTATTACAAAAGGTCTTGTAGTAGAATAGCACAGGTTGAAGCAGTATATTGTACAATTTAATTACAACAGCAATGATGGTGACACAGGCAGTCTCAATTCCCGAATATAGCTCTTTGCAAACTTCAAACAACAGTATACTTCTTGCAGTAGAATGGAATAAAATCAAACCTCAACACTTCAATTCTTTATCAAGATGATGGACAATCACAACAATGTTCCAGGACTCTACTCACTTGAGAAAGGGCGTGAATCTCCACGTACAATTCTACGACTGGGAGAGTTTCCACAGCGATACGATACAATGTAGAATGTGAACGAGAATTTGAAAGAGGGTTTGAAACGTAGTAGTGTTGATGCTGCAGCTAGATCTGAAAGTGACCTCAGGAATTTGAAAGCGATATTCGCAAGTTGGGGAGCAGACGGGGGTTATTCACTACTGAAAAGATATTGAATTCAACCAAGAGTCCGCAGCTCTCAGCATTGATATGAACGCACAACATGTATAAGAATTAGGTCAAACAATACGGTTTTTTGTATCATCAACGAACAATAGAATGAATTGCCTCCATGCACTGAGTATTCACAATGTCTTCAGGCTGCAAGGTGAGGTTATATCATCTCACAATTTCCATCTTCAACACAGAGGTTATATCACACAACCTGAATGCTTATTTTCCAGAAGATGCAGTCACAGACTCTTCATATTCATGATGTTATCCAATACGTTGGCTCATGGCCCTTCAATATTGGACCCAAACCTCACACAAGTGATGGTGAGTGAGAGGCACAGCTCTTAAAGAAACACAGGAAAGAAATCACATGCAGTTCTTCAACGCACACTACAAACCCTTCATTCGTTCAAGCTTCACTTAAATGCTCCACGCAGTTGATGAAAGCGTGAGTCTCCACCAATGGTCTTCAGTCATCGGGATTCAAATAAATCACAGCAGCATATCACAGGTTCAGTCTTCATGCAAATCAAAAGGCGTGATTCTTCATAACACAGAGGAGACGCAGCACACACAACACACCAGTTCGCGGGATTAGGGTTTCCACCCTTTATGCAGTCTCAATGCAGAGATCAGATGCTTCACGGAGTCTTCACGAGGTTAGGGTTTCTAGCAAACACAGTCTTCAACGAACATTCAATAACAAGGCGTCTTTCTGTTAGTTGCAACTTTCAATTATCAGTCGAAGTCACAACTCTTAGGATATGTTCCTCTCATCGAGGTTGCAGTTCACCTTCTTGCAATGAACAGTCAAAAACATGCAGCAAACAGAGGAAGCATAACATCTTTGGACCGTTTCATTCCTCAGTGCAGGTATCAAACTGGGAGAATAACACATACATGAATGCACATAGGCTGGGAGAGGAGAAACACATGTAGAGACAGACTGACGATGGGTAAGCAACCTGAAATAGATATGGCAAAAGGTAAATGGAGGTCTGGAAAGCATACTACCAGGACTGAAACGCATCAGGCAGGAGTTATGGAGCTCTGATACCACTATTGGATAATAACTCCTGAATTCAATTCTATTCCATTGCTAATGCATACATTTATACATTTCATATGGTGGTTGAGATTCATCTTCCAACCGGCCTTTTCACCTTCCTATGTAACTATTCATATTCCTATTATGTACACTAATGTATAATCCTGACGGATTATATTCCAACACCAATGAATATTTAAGTAAAGAGAAAGGAGATTTGGAAAACAAGGTTGTAGAATTGGAACTGCAAAAGGCTATTGCTGAGCAGAAGACAAAACAATATGAAACCTAGGTGGCAGCATTGGAGGCACATAAGAGTTCATTGGAGGTTTTGTTAAAGGTGGAAAATGAGCAAAGAACAGATATAACGCCTTTGACAAAGCATGCCCTCATGCTCAGAAATAAAATATATTAGATGAAGGTCCAGATAGCAGATGAGGTGTTCAAGGTCCGTCAAGTGGAAGCTAGGTTGGAAGAGATTGCAAGAATAACTTCTCAATTTAAAGACAAGACCCAAGATGTCCTGGAAATCCTTCAAGGGAGTTTGACTTGGTTGGAAACAACCAAGGAACCTCCAGCAAATGCACCGATCAAAGAATCCAAGAGAGTGAAGCTAGAATATGAGATGATAGGATTTGGGAATAAAGATGCTGAAGAACTGATAAGGGAAGCCTAGAGGACTAAAGGTGTTTGCACAGAGTTCTGTAGAAAGGTGCTTACAACTTACAACCAATGCCAAACATCTTCCAAGAAGAGGTTAGATGAATTTACAGAGCATGAAGAGCACTTGAAACAATTGCATGCTAGATGGCAGGAGGATGAGATGGGCGTTCAGCTGATCAAAATTTTGGATAAAAGAGTGCTCAAGAATGTAATTTCCCAGGAAGCAGTAAGCAACCATCTATTAGAATATCAACTTCGATTGATTCCAGCCAGGATGGCTAATATAAAAGATTAAGTTTCCAAGCATGAGATCGCTATTAGATTTCTAGAGCCATCAGAGTTTGAGACAATAGTGACAGATGCCAATACATGGAAGCAGTTCATTAATGAGGTGGTTGGGCCCACTTAGAATGTTTGTTTTATTGACATATATTTTGTAATATTTATATTTTGTCTAAATTAGCGAGCTCACTAGGAGACAAAGTCATTTTTGTAACCGATTTGTAAAGGAATCCCAAAGGGCAGGAAGACCAAAGGACATTTCAAATTGTATAAGTATAGATAGAGTCGATGAAGAAAAGGGCTTTTCCATGCTATCTTTTGTGAAGTGTATTGTAATAAAAACTATTTCCTTTTATAATAAAGAAAGCCATATTTTCTGTTGGAGAAGGAGCTGTGAAGTTTCAAATGCATGTTGTAGATTGGTCGAATGTTGAATTATTTCTGTTTCAGCTTATTCTACGAACTGTGAGATCATTTTGACCTATGAATTACTTCTATGTTATGAATGATTTTCTGTTATTTTATTGAAATTTATGCAGTATATTGAGTAATGAATGTTTTAACTGACAATGAGCTATCTCTATGTTTATCTTTCTACATGTATTCATGTATTTTGAATTATGAACAAGTATCTATAATATTCTTTAGATAGAATAGAATCCCTTATACTGCTAACGTTGAGGGTTAATAATATACTATTATTTTTATGACATTGTAATGGATCTTTTTGCTTGTAAAAAGGAATTTACCTTGTGATGAGGTGGTAGCCATTGTAAAATGGTATTACGTCCACCTTAAATTGTTTTCAAAATTTTGTGCATTTAAAAGAACTCCCTATAGGGTCTACGATTGTAACTACTAAACTAGAAAGTATTTGCTGCTAAAAGATTGCAACCATGCGTTGATGTTTTGCAAACCTTCATGGGTTGCAGACTATAGATAATTAATGGTTTAAGCTTGCGATGGGGTTTATACTTTGAAGAGTTTGAAATTCGTAGACTTGAATTCCTTATGTTTAAGAGATTTGACTTGTCGATCTCTGGTGGGTGTGTAGATTTAAATGCAATCCAATCCTCGATCTGAATACTGTTCATTTACTATAAATAACGGGTCTTTATTTGAGTATTTAATTATGACTAATTACTTAGTTCATATTTGCGTTACTGTTAAAAGTGATTTGTTATTTTATTTAAGGGATTTGATCCCATAATCCCTAGAATATAGATTATTGTGTGGATGCGTTGAGATTATAAAAATTGTTTTCTTTATTTGAAATTTTGTCTTGGTAGCCACAATGTGGACCTACCTGCAAATTGCGATAATGGATACGATACTTGGTTATGTGGATTTTTAGGAAAGGATCCTTGATCCTATACTTTTAATTTGAAGTCTTAAGGGATTTGATCCCGTGACTTGTATGTAATCTAGGGTATTTATAAAGAGCGACCCTTCAAGTCTGTTATAGATTTTATTCTTATATAATCTAATGATCTTCAATCCATTCACTTGTTTTCTTATTAAACTGCAATAGTATGGGGTTACTGTTCTAGTAGATGTTATTTTACTTTGAAAGAGATTTTCGATTAAAAAGGGGTATGTTTGTAAACAATGATCTGAGATCCGTAGGTTTCTGCATTTTCAAATTATATTTAACATAAGGGGAAGGACCCCACAACTCCTGTAACTATTCTTCTTAGTTTAAAATAGACTTACAATAGTAGCATGTTTATTATCATTAAGGATTCTATCAAATACTTCTTACTTTAATGTAGTTTATAATTTGTAATGCTATTTAAGAGGAATCCTATCTATTGTATGCTAAACATTACAGGTCTATGTGATAATAACATTATGATTGGATAGTGTTAACTTGTATTAAAAAATTGAACGGATGCTAATTTAATGGATTTTATCTACAAGCCTAGGAAGAAAACATGGATCTATACATATAATAGAAATTGGAATTTATTTATAATTTCAATTGCTAACTTGATTTCAAAATACAGAATATAAACATATATAGGAAACATTGCATCTAGGGAATATATAGTTAAATATAACTAACTCTATGTAACTAACTGAATTTACTTCATTAGCACATAATACAAAAATACAACAATAGATTAGTCGAAACAAATAGAAATTAGCTATTGTAGATCTAAGGAAATATATTCTACAGAACTAAAATGTAAAGTAGAAACCTGGCACCAACTCTAGGAAAACAAGAGTGGAGATGTTGTTCCTCCCAACCAACTCCCAGAGCAGCCAACTACTTTCTCCAGAACCCCCGAGCCTATCCGTTGAACCACAAGAGAAAAATATTAATGCGCCATCTCTTGCATTTTATAGATGTTTAATCCTCGTCCAATCCTAGCCTCTGCTGCTTATGGACATACTAATTTATAGTAATTTTCCTAGGACTTGGTCATTTATGAGCCTCCTACTCTTTAGCACTCAACTAGGAGTTGTGACCCTTGATTTTTGGGGATGATGCCTCCTACATCCTAATTTCACTCAATGGTTTTTCCACTTGCCTTTTTCTGCTTGTGGGTTAGCAAACACTCTTCAACAACTATATCCACCCTTGTTCCCCCCTTCAGCATATTTTATTAAATAAAATTGTTTTGATTACAAAATGTTTTATTCTTGACTTTTCTGCCAAAAAAATAAAATATTAATAAAGTATTTCCTGTAGAATTAATAATAATAATTAATTAATTTGGGGGGTGTTACAAAAATTCAAACTTACCGCAAGGGAAGAAGCTCGAATAGATTAATGCTACAACTCTGGTATGTTAATGTGGTCCTAGTAATTTCATTTTCGATAATGCTCATCATCAGATTGGTGCTTACTATTTTCTGCCACTTAACATCAACCTCTATATCTATAAATGATTGACTCTCCCTTAGATATTTCTTAGAAATACCCTATTTATTATCTATAACTATACCAGCTGACATGACTCATGTGAATGATTGTTTAGAGATTCTCCTTTTCCAATAATATTACGCAATATCCTCAAAATCCACTCTCACAAAGAAACTGCTAATATTTTAGGTGTAATTCTGGAACAATAAGAGAAGGAGGATATATGTGCTTTCCTAGTGAAAAACCCTTATCTTCTAGAAACTGAGGCTAGGTGACCTGAAAGTTTTCAAGCTCCTCTAAAACCAATAATTTTATATGTTCATATGATACAAATTACTATATTCTAAGTTTTTGTTGCCAAATTATTCTGCAACATTTAAGTCACTTCTTGTGCATGCCCTTATTCGAATCAAGTAGAATATGAATGTTGTCAACAAACAATTTCCATGAATTTTCTGCATTTTAAACCATTTCTCACAAAAGGAAAGAAATCATGTCTCCTTAGTAATAACCTCCTTGGAAACTAGATAAGTCCAATCTCCAATATTAACAACTCCTTTACCAAATGAAAAGGTGAATCCAAGAGTGAGTTCTTCATAAAAACATGCAAACTTTCAAAGAAAACATATATCCCTACTCCTTGTTTCCCGGTTCTATATCTAAGCATGTCACAAACTCTAATCTGAACCTTTTCTCCATGGTTATGAGAAGATATCATACCTCTTGAAATTAATTTAGTTATGAGTGGTAGTGATCGCAATGCTAGAGACTAGGGTCAAGAAGTATAATGGGTGGATTACAAGATTAATGAATCGACTAAAATAAATGGAAAAAAGTTAAGAGATCAATGGTGAGTTTGAGATGATAAAATGTGATGGTCAAATCATATAAAAATAGGTGGAATCAAGGTTAAATGGTCATCATTAGATAATACATGATTGATAGGATAGGGTAAGAGTTTGGTTAATTAGGTGATGATAATAAGGCATGACATGGAAACAATTTGGTAGGAATAAGTACAAATCATGATGTTATAGTATATGTAAAGGCCGTTATGATATTGTTCCTGAATATTTACAAAGATTGAGCAAGTATTGCATACCTTGGTAACTTACAAATTCCTGTTGCATGGATGTTGACTAATGCTTTATTTCTATGGTGTAGAAATAAAAGTAGACTAACTATGCCAAAAATGCTACTAGGTTGATGATGACAGAGTGTTGATGACTGAACATATGCTGATTGGAGGTGAATATACTAAGAAGAATCTCCCCCACACTTGAGGGTTTGCATGTCCTCATGCAAATGAGGTGAGGAGACTACAAGCATGCTCTTGTTTTATTAGAAAAATCAACCAATGAATATAAATGGTTGCTACAAAGAACTGAATTGTTGTTGTTGTTGTTGTTGGAGACTAGAAATCTGTTGGAATATGCTTGATTACGATTTTTTTTCTTCTGGAAAATGCTTAAATTAGAAGTTTCACATAAAACTTGTAAATTCTATAAAAATTTATAAAATCTATAGTAAACTTGTAAAATTTGTTAAAAACTTGTAATGGCTGTTGAAAACTTGTAATCTGTGCTAAATATTCAACCCAAACCCATTCTTGGTACAAATCTCTTCATGTGAATAGATTTCAGAGAAGTCATAGGATTACCAACCAATGATGGAAGTTGTTAACCAATGCAAGATAATCCTTCATTGATGTTGTGGATATCAAGGTACTATTGGCACCCCAACAACTCCCCTTGATTATACTCAAAATAAGAGGGCCCTCTTGTGAATTTTGTAAATTCTTAGCTTGTGGTTTGCTTGATTGGTTTGAGGAGGCGATTCCATGGCTTTCTTTCTTTGATCCTACGCTTTCTACAATAGTTTTTTTTGGCTTGGATTTTGTTACATGAGGGTTTGGGTGGTTTGGTAATGTTTTTCGTTTGACTCTCTCGAGTTCTTGAGTTCTTAACAATGATGTCATACTCTTATCTGAGCTTATGAGAGTCACTTCTATGCTTTGGTTTGGCTTACTTGGAGTAATTGCATGATTCAATTGTGAAGTTTTCTCTTGAACATTTCATAAACGAATTAGTAACCATCTTGAGAGATTGATATAATTATTTGAGTGAATGCTTATTTTCATGATTTCTATTCAAATTTTGTAAGAGTGCATATCATTATTTTCATGATTTCTATTCAAATCTTGTAAGAGTGCATATCAATGAATAGAACCATGCATTTAGTTTTAATTTTGGGCATTCTATCATGTCTTGCAAACTTTATTTAAATTTTGATAATATTTTGCCTCTTATGCAATTTTATAATTATGAGAAAAAATAAAATTAGCTTAATCCAAACATTTTCATAAAGCTTTCATTTTAAGTCAAGCAAGTGACCATTATTCTTCACCACATCTTCCAATCTTTCATATAAAACAAAACATTTAAAATATGGAAAAAGAATACAAACATATATCTATATATATTTTTCCTAATTTTATATTTTTGAACAAAGTTAAAATATGTTTGAAAATATACCTTTTCTGATTTTTCCTTAAAACTATAAATAAATAAATTAAATGGCATGAATGTCTTATATTGTAAATATTATAATATTTGTAAATAATATTGTTGTTTCTAAATCATAATACTTTTATAAAATTATAGAGTGGCTTTATGCAATTTATGTACTTTATTTTTTATTTCAAACTTTCTTTTCTCCATAGGATAACATATAAGAGTTAACGTTCCATAGATACATAAGCACGTTAGCCTTTATTTTATTGTCTTTGGTAGGAAATTTATACATGGAAAAAGACGGTGAAATTTGAACTTGTTTTCTTTAAAAGACATGAAGAGATCAAACGATATGAGCATTGAATATTTAGTTGCTAAGCAAAGATTCCGGATACTGGTACGTTGAAAAGTTATGGCTTAATTTGAATTTATGGCTCAGATTCTTAGTTTGGCGTTACGCTATAATTTGTTATAAAAAATTGTGCTTAAAAGATGCTATTCTCTTGTCACGTAAATCAAATTGTGATTAAATGAAACTGCTGCTAATCGAAATTCTGTAACAAATGTTTTGCAGCCATTTACATTAAAGACAAGTCACGCACCAAGTTTCCGGATTAACTTTGCATGATCACAGAATTATGCGCTGTTGTTGAGGGATCATTATACCAACTTAAGACCGTCAAAGAAATCGGCGTGCTCAGCTTTAGGGTTGAAACAAATTGTGGTAATCAGGCCATGGAATTTCACATTTTCTCTGCTTGTCGATCAAAATTTTTATGCTAATTCACTTTAAGTTTTACTTATATTTATGAGTGTCAAATTCTTTACATTTCTATATGTTAATTTTACAATTACATGTTTAGCAATTCAGTTGCTTACTTGCATATCCATCTCAATCAATCAAGGGTTGAAACTCCTCCTTCTTCATGTACACTGCAGGGTTGTAGACTGGCACTCCTAAGGAGAACACAGTTTCCATGTTGGAATCATACACTCTACAGTGACCCCTCTTCTTTGTATTGGGTTTTTGCAGAGAATTTGTGTGTGAAATAAAACGGTGAGTAGTTTAACCGGGTATTTGTATGTTAAATAGACTCGGACTCCCTTAAAAGGCTGCAAAATAAGTACACCTCAAACTTCAGATTACAAAATTAATTTGTAAAGAGCTGTCTTCAATTTGATTTGAAAATTATTTCAATTTTTACAATATATTAATTAACATTAAATATTATGCAACCCTTGGCAATGCATTACATAGAGAGATACAATTAACTAAGGAGTAAGCTAGCTGTGGAGCAATCCTCCCTCATTGGACGGAGGAGATAGAGGAAGTTTTGCTCCACAGCTAGCTCACTCCATTAACTATTATCATTTATGACCGTTCATTTCATTATCATTTATGACGGTTCATTTCATTAACACGGCGTAAAATCTACGTTTTATAAATTTATGCATGTGGTTATTGACCGTTAAAAAATTTATTTGAATGTCAAATACGCTTAAAAATTTTAAAAACACGTCCAAATAGCAGTCAATTTCCAGGCCTGACTCATCATATTTCTGCCACCGAAATCACAGACCTGTCATCGCGAAGAGCTCGCTCATTTATCCAGACCATAAAATCATTAAAGCCCGAGATTGCTCAACAATTGCATGAGTTTGAATAAATGTTGATGGTTAACTGTTGAGAGAATAAGCTGAGTTAGCCGCTCTGATATGCGGAAAAGTAAAAGGACGACATTCTGCAATCAAGGATGGAAAATCAATCTTTATCTTTTCCTTTTCTTCTATGTTTACCTTTTCTAATATTTAAACAAAAAAAATTATAACAACTTTCTTTTTTGATATATGCACTTCGTTTTCACACTATATTTATTATTATTATTTAATTTCGTGTGCAGATTTGATTGGAGATTTAGTTAGCGGGTTCTTGCTATCTATTCACTAAATTCGTCCAACAAATGCGATTTGGGTGGTAGAATTCATGGTTTAATGATGAATACGGAGGAAGTTACGATGAAGAAGTTAATCATCCATTCAGAAATAACCCTGCCAGGAGAACTCTTTAACCTTTCACGCAATTCTTTTAATGGGTTCACTTGTTTTTCTCTTGAATTGATGCTATTGTTTAATATGAGCTTTAAAATGCAGATTAATTCACTGAGACCATGAAGATTTTAGCGGAAACCTGCATAAAAAATAAAAGATATAGTCAAAGAAAAAGATGAAGATGCTATGTTCTAGATTACTTCCAGGGTTGAAACAGAGTAAAAGTTGCTACACCAGATTACTTCTAGATTTTGAGCAAGGAAATTCGGTTAATAAACAATAAGCGGACGTTGGTTATGAGGGCCTATATAATGTGCAAATAACAAGACTTTGTTTTCTGTATTTTTGCTTTTATTTTGTAAGATTTTCATTTGCAGAATGAATAGGAGACACGGTCGATGGATGCAGGCATCAAGATACTTTTATTAGCTCTAGTTCTGCCTCCAAATAAAGTGTTGTAGTCGATGGAGAAGAGCTTGTTGAATGGAATACCTTAAGAAATTCTTCATCAGTCAGCACGGGAAAAAAAATAATGATTTTAGATTTTCAGTTTAAACGTGTACAAGATACCTCCAACTTTTATTTGGAATCTAGCTTGCCATTTGTCTAGTTTCCTAACTAGAATCCTGTTATGCTGTGCCACACAAGTTGGTTTTCACAACAAAACTGATTTTTATCTCTATTTTTTTCACTTTTTTTTCATTTATTTATTACAATACATAATCCTACTCTACTTTGAAGAAATTAATATCTCTTCAAGTGTAGGAATAGTTCCACTTCAACCATGTTGATAACGGGTGTAAAAATACATTCATACTCAAGTTTGAAATATAAACTTTAATGTATACCAGAGTGCGAAGAATTAGTTGCTCTGATGATAATTCGAAGAAGTAATGAAGAATGAAGGAGTAGTGTGAGTTGATAGTTGGCTGAAACCAACATTAAATGAAACTATGATACTCTTGGTTCACTTGCTCATTTAGATCATTATTCCTATTCTATTCTACCATGCCATGCATATCTTCTATTGTGAGACGGTTAGCCTCGGGTGTGCATAGAGGATATGCTACTAAGCAAGTAAAAAATTCTTCAATCTCTTCTTCCCATGGTTGATCTCCATCCAATGTGGTTCATTATTCCTTCGTCTCCTCTCGCTATCGTTGGGACTCTTCCTCTTTTATCACTCCTTGTAGTGTAGATATGTTCTTGATTGCTATACATATTTTCTCTTCTTAAGAGGTATAGATTCTAGTTGTCGCTAGGATTTGAGAGAGCTCTCGGAGAATCATTCTTCTCTTCTTCATAGGATCTTGAATGTTTATGAAGCCTTCTTTGTTGAATAATGATCCCTGTCTTGCACATGGATTAGTACTTCAAGAAAAATGGATCAGTATTCAAAAGGATATTCTTATAATGCTAGAAAATTAAAATTTTAAAATTAAAATTTATTCTACCATTAAATATACCTATACATTCATCACACGCATGACAAAGATTTGGAATATCATCACCACTATTGACATAGAAAGAATACTAACCTTATTCAACCAATGGTGGGAGTGCAGGTTCTTACCTCTCGTATTCTCATTGTCATAATTTTAACTACACACAACTAACTCTCTAATCTATGCCTTTCCATACCGTCCTTGACAACAACGCCAAAAACATTAGCTAAATTATATGATTAATAATTTATTAAGATTAAATTGTTAACCTGGGATGTAAACTTGTGATAGATGGACACTATCTTTGTAGAGCTAGTTTATCAAGAAGTTAAATGTGTTGTCCAACTAAAACTGAAATAAAACCTAATGGTGGAGAAAGGATTCACACAACAAAATTTAAGATGGTAATAAAAGTCTAAGATGCATTCCATCCAAGTGATCCTTGGAAATTGTTCAAGCATTGATAATATTGTTGCAGGAAGACTATTTACTAGCATAGAGCTTCGTTGATGAAGTGGGAAATCTTATGACTCTGGAAAAGAATAATTTAGACTCATTGGACTAAAAATCCCAACTACTTTGTGGTAATTGGTCTCATCCAAGTACAGACACTACTGATCTGATCTCATGCAGACAATGGTCTCCTCAGTAACGCAGTGTTATGATATTGTCAAATTCCTTTGTTCTGAACATAACTCAATCTAATTCAAAATATTGAAACTGAATGTTGAAAGAGAATATAAACTATATTAAGATTAATCCTATAATAAACTAACAAGATTCAAATCTAACTAGTGTACACATGTTTTAATATTGTAAACCAAAACTTGATAATTAAACGAATTATAGGATTTAATCCAAGCCGTATAAAATCAAACTAGAATTTTAACAAGCCAAATCACACATTGTAAATAATATTTACAACAATCAAGGTCAAATATAACCAACATAGAATAAAAGTACTTACATAAAATACAATTAGTAGTTCTATATATCTTGAAGGGGGGCCTTATTTCATGAGGTACAGAGACTATGAACTACTGATATTTAAATATTCAGAGCATCAAAGTGTTACGAGATCATGCAACATATCGATGAATGCAATATGTGAGAAAAATAGTATTTAGGTTTCTCTGATATTATTGTCTCCCTTCCATACAATTTAAAAAATGGGATTTATACATTAGACATACATTGAACATGATCAAATCGAATCTCCAAATGGAGAATTCGAAATTTACAATTTTAGACAAAAATCCCCCAAATTGGGAAATTCATTATTTTGGGCAGATTGTATTTAAAGCGCCCACATTTCTCTCAAATCGGACAATACTTATTAAAATTGTTTGGGAATTACATGGTTTGGTGGTTTCTAAGAAAAACCCATGTCTTAGAATTTTTATATTCGAATCCATATGCATGTAAATCAAGATGCAAGATGTTAGTTTGGAAAAACTACTACTAAAAATATGGGTTTGACTAGAATGTTGAACAAGCCTTAAAACTTTGCACGTGTGAGATGGGTGTGATCCAATGGAAATAGAACCATGTTGGAGGTTTCATTGACCAAGTCCAAGTGGTGGATTTTGATTTGGAAATATGCGACCATCTTGAACTACTCCAATTACAAGTTTATTGGAAAACTTGTAAACATTGGGAAACATGTTTTACAAGCGTTTTGGATAAACTTGTAAATAACTGTTAGTCACCATTTTTAATTATAAAATTATCAAAAGGAACTCAATAATAAATAGACCTTACATATCTTAAAGAACAAAATCATGAAGTTTTTATGAGTTTTGGGGACTTGGAATGACAAAAGGGAATAGTCAAATAACACAATTAACCAAAACTATTGCATAAAAGAATTTAATTTGGATGCCTAATATGTCTCTCCCAAGGGGATGCAAACCAGGTACTTTCTAGAATGGATGTATCTAAATGCACAACATTATTGTTGAGAACCAATTGAACTAACCCCTTGTGCTTCTTTTAAGGAAGATATATGTTACTGATATTTTCAATTTCCCAAGGTCTACCATGCTCACTTTGGGTTAATAATAATGACACTGTAAAACATACTCTATAGTTACTATGATGAAGTATATATACATATTATGTTGTATGTCTACTTCTATGTGAGGTAAATGGGACATTTAACTAAG
This sequence comes from Pseudotsuga menziesii, assembly GCA_001517045.1. Lineage (NCBI taxonomy): Eukaryota > Viridiplantae > Streptophyta > Pinopsida > Pinales > Pinaceae > Pseudotsuga > Pseudotsuga menziesii. The sequence continues at coordinate 148,499 of LPNX010028896.1, read as the reverse complement.
AGGATGGATGAATCTAAGCTAAGAAAAATGGATTAATACTCTTTAAGGTCATGCTAACATGTTAAATAGTTTAAAACTTTTAAAAACATTCAACCATTATGGAAAGACTTCCCTTACAATGCAACCTAGTTCCCCATTCTACATGAAATGCAATGTAATGACACACGAATACATTCATACGAAAACCTCTTCACATGTTTACTAAATTTCATCACACATGTGGGAAGCCACATGTCTCCATGTAACAAACTAATAAATTAGATTTACATACATTCACCACAACTCCATTTATGATAGTATCCATTCAGCATATCAACATTTGATGGAAGCCAAATTTAAACACTTATTCATAGCATATCTATAATTATTATTTTAGACTTCCAATCCCATATTGGATCTGATCTGGTACAAGAATACATGACCATATGGTCAGCCCTAAATATTGGTTCATCTAATGAACATAACTACATAAACAAACTACCCTCTAACTTCATAAGGAGTCCACATCATTTAACTTTCTAAAAAGCAGATTTACACACTAATGTATATTAGATTTAATGCATGAAATTACCAATCTATAAACCCATGTGAGACCTGATACGGTACATCCATATATGACCATATGGAATTTCCAAATACCAGACCTATAATTTTTCATAATCCATAATCAATTATCCTTCTAAAACAACCATTAAATTAATAATCTATACTACCTCAATTAGCAACATTTTAACACTACTTTAGATCACATTTTTCCAAATTAAATATCATCCATAAATACCATGGATAATCTGATCGAGAAAATGAATATAGGGCCAAATGGACTGTCCTAAAATCATACCTCCTAATAATCATAAATTCCATAAACAAACTAGCTACAAACTGCCAGCCTAATACATGAACATACCTCTTCTGCGAGTTGTCAATTTAACAACATTAGGTTATCCATTCACCATGAGAATATATACAAATTAAAAACTTATAATGAAAAATATCTATTACACTCCATAGGTACATGTACATCAATATACATAAAGAGTTTAAATGTTATAGTCGCTTATCTTTTATAGGGGCATGACTAGCATCAACCAAACAACTTTCCTGCCAGCTGTAGACACTGTCAAGCAAAACAACTTGTGTAGGTCACCCCCGATCTAACGTCTTGAAATTCATATGAGAGGGTCTCTTATAACTCAATCTTTGAGGACAATACTCAAAACATAGGGGTTCACTCCTTCAAGGAAAAACTATGATCACTAATATTTTTTTGTCAAGATTACCCCCCTCTCCTGAAAGATAAGATTATGATCATTGTGCTCTCTTTCTTAGGATCGCCCCCCTCTCCCAAATGACAATATATTTCCAATGTGTTCTCCTTCACAGGATTATACCCCCTCTACTGGAGAACCATTTACCACGAATAAAACTCTCTTACATAAGATTATCCCCCTCTCCTACAAAATGAGCACAACAACTAGGTCACTTTCTCAGGATCATCCCCCTCTCCTGCAAGTCCTAGTGCATCAAATAAGAAAAATATTTTTTTAGGATTATCCCCCTCTCCTACAATGCAAGCAAAACAATGGAGTTCTGCACATGATTACCCCCCTATCCTTTCAGACAAGTTACGATGAAATTAATCTCTCCACCCTGTCACAACACTTCTTGAGCTTCCAAGTGCAAACTGAAAATTCAAACCCCTACTAGATCATTCAAATTCAATGGAGAATAGATCTCCAATACTCACCTAATTCTCCTCATAGGCTCTCCATAACTTACAAGAAAACAATGATGTAATTGTGTGCATAGTATCACACCAAACTCTCCTTTGCATTCCCATTCTCCTCAAAGCAAACCTCTACACTAACCAACAAGCTCAATAATGAAAGAATGAATGAACTCCTGAGCAATTCGAATCCCTCTGGACCAATTTGAATTTCCTCCAAGAGATTGACTAGAGACTACTAAGAAACAACTCTCAATCACTAAGTGCTCCTCAAAACCACTGACTGATCCATTCAATTTGTCAATAGAGTAACTTGAATCCACTAATACTGGCTCTAAATGGCTACCAAACACATTCCTAGTCACTGGCTAACTCAAAATTGTCAATATTTACTCAAACCCATCCTAACTATCTCTAAATTACCCATAAGTTACCCCCCTTACATGAAGGTAACTCGAATTCTACCTACTCGATCGAATTTTCCCAAATTCACTTCCATGCACTCAATGTAATTCAAATTGACCCAAAACATGCTCAAATTAACTAGGGATGACTCGAATTCATCTCATTAAATGAATACTACTGACTTTAGACACCAATCAACTAAGGACAATTTCTAGTTAACGAAACTGACTCTAACTGATTGGTAGCTACTCAGTTCAATGTAGTTACTAGGGTGCATGGTGCATGGATGCATGGATGTATGAGTGCACGTGCATGGTTTCATGTTGCATGGATCCATGATTGCATGTGTGTGTTTGCATGGTTGCATGCAAAACATTAATTAGACAAGCTAGGACTCCCCTGGTCCAATAACATCAAAATTAGTAAGACTAGAGTATTTTTAGGGGAAACCACAACTCCTAACCCCAACCCCTTCACCTATGGAATCCAAGACCCCCATTAACATTGTTTTCCATGTTGAGCCATTATTTAGTTTAGGACAATCTTCCCAAGCATCCTCCAAATCACCAGACATGGAAAATTTTTTCCAATACCCCATTTAGTTTCACTCATCTAGACCTTTGCAGGGGAAATAGTGCAACTGCCTATGCAGAAATATCCAAGTTTAGAACAGGTGCTAACAACATCTCCAACTCGAGGATGATATCCTCCCTATGAGGTAGCAAAGAACCATGTATACCACGTTCCTGATCCATTGGGATGATCCCAATCATTTTTTGAAAACCTCACAGCAGGATTTGAAAACAAAAACTAAACAGATGCTATAAAATAAACTGAAATAATTGCTTAAAGGAAATGCTCTCCATGCCAAGCTTATTCATCTCTGCCTACACTATGTACTGAGCATCAATGCTCAGTTAAGTCACCTCTGAATTCCAATGAATCCAATCAAGTAAATGATTCCATATGCAAATTTTCTCCTCATGCTTGATAAAAAAACAACAATGGAGGACCAAATGGAAAAAGGCTATGATAGGGAACTTAATCTCTGATGCAAAGCCATAACCAGCCATTCACATTGCACAACTTCTACACATATCTAGCCACTGGTTCATGATAGCCTCTAGAAAACTATGCTATGCATCTGCCATGATAAGGATGCTCCATATATTCAGCCAATGGATCATAAAATCCATGGCAATCCTTAGAAATTATTGTCATCTACTTAACCCAATACTGTTGTGCCAACTGTTTCTTCCCCTGCATACTGTTAAGTTGTTCTTCAAAATAACCATGTAAGGGATGCTCATGAAAACTTGTAAATGAGACATCAGTTACTTCACTCCAAATTTCAGGACCCAAAACCTGCTTTCCCTAATGCATTTCGCAGGGAATATCTCCAATAAAATCAAGTGAACTAATCTCTTCTTGATATAAGAGTTCTGAATTGGAAGAACAAGAAGAGACATCCCATTTAGGACCCTCATCTTCTGAGTAGCTATCCTCATATTTATCATACATCAGAGGACATAAATCTTCTACAAAACCCCCACAAATAGGACTCGCAATAGGGCGGTTGCTTTCTTCATCAACCAAATTACAATACTCCTCATGTATGGCTCTAGGATGATCATTTGTTTTCTCATAAAGAGGAAAACTGGAATGCGCAGCAGATTCTACTGGTTCACCCTCCTCATTATCCATTCCCAAAAGTGCCATGAAATCATTCCTAACCTCCATTTTCTGTGTTTGATTAGAAACCCTTAATATTTGTTTCAGAAAATCAAACGAGGAAAAGCATAATGGAAAATAGTTACCTTCCTCCTGCTGATTGTATTCTTCATGGAAAGCAGGATTGGGAGGAAAAGGAGACTTTAGTTGTTCATCCTCTAACTCGAACTGTAGAGGTTTTTCATGGATTATTTTATTTCTTGGAGAATGGAGGGGTCCTCTGAAGTCCTGATCTCTTTTCTGTTGCCCTTGATCATTTATGGGAGGTGGGTTGTGTTCCATAGTGAGCCTCTCCATCAAACTTTCCATGGCTTCCATCATCATATCTATTCCGACCTCTTGTGAAGTAGAGGAAAAAGGTTGTATGGGCCCTTTATCCTTCCCTTTTTCTTCCTCCTCTCTCCTTTTCTCTCTAGCAACAGTTAGGTTTATTTTTACCTCTATGGCATCATTCATTTATCCATAGGGTGAATTTACTATCAAATGCCTCAACATATTGCAGCTGGGAAGAACCATGGTGAGGCCTAAATTGGGAAAGTATAGGATGATATACTTTCATAAACGTGTCAGAAACGTCCTGGAAAAATTCACTCTCTCCCCTCTTCATGGAATGGAATTAGGACAAACATTTCCTAGGGTCTTTCTTTTCTGCCCATTGGTCCTTGAAAGAATCTTCAAAATCTTGATAGCCCAGAATGGAGTTGTATGGAAGGCTAATGAACCATCTTCTTGCCTCTCTAGCAATTCTTTGGGAAAACATTCTGGCTTTAATGTCTACATGGTCTACTTCTTCCATGTTAGTCTAGTCTGTGAACTACTCCAAGTGTTCTTCAGCTACATACCCCCTCTCCCTAGTAAATTGTTTAAGTCTTCAGGAATACCCCTTGGGAAGGTCATGCAGCACAGTAGGGAGAAGTATAGGGGAAAACCTTTTAGCCTTTGCTGGGGTTATAATAGAGGTATGAAGGACTATAAAATTGAATGAGGAATATTGTTTAAGTTCTGAAGTGGTGGGAGATAAGGCTGTGGCAGCAGACTGTTCTTGGATAGTGGAGTTTGCTGGGGCCAATTCAGAGGTAAGTGGAGGGTGTTCTTGGTCAGATAAGTGTGGTCAGTAGATGTATCAATTGTAGCACCATGATTTTCACATGTATGATCCTTTTTCTTATGTGGCTTGGCCGAAGTATCTTGGTCAAATTCATATGTACAAGATGAAGGGATACTTTCAATTCTTAAAGAAGGATATACAGGGGTGAACCCATGGCCTTGTTCTGAGTGGAATAAAAAATGGAAAGCTTCTTTGACCACCCTAGGGAAGGACAAGAGAAAAATTACTAGGAAAGACAAGATATCTTGAAGAAAATTCATAGTGGAGTACCTCATTTTCACTGTGCTCTTCCAGGACTATTTTATTGAGCTCATTTTCCCAGTAGGGTCGCCATAGAAACTCTGAAAATATTTGCAGCTTCTGGGTGGTCGATATTCTCAGTGGAGTCACCTTTCACGGCTTTGAGTGGAGTCGCCATAGCATATAAAACCAACATGTGTCTAGGACTGGATGCTCAACCAGGTCATAAAACTGAAGCAATGTCGTTTCCCAAGGAGATAATAGCAATTAGTCCCCGACAATGGGGCCAAGATGTTAGCACCCTATAATTTTCCTATGGTTGCAGTAGGAAGTTACAGAGATAACCATTTCAAACCAATATTTAGACTACATTCGATCCAATGTAGTCAGAGAGGGCTCTCTCTTGTCACAAGAACATTCACATATACATTTAGCTTGATAACCATTCAGAAGGCTAGATTTCTGATGGGACAGATTTGTTTGTAAATTAAAAGATTGAGAGACAAAAATATATCAAAGCCATTGGGCAATGGATTCATAGTTTGAACCATTCAATGATATTACAACAACATAGGCACAAAGGCCTCAAAAATATGAAAGTCGAATCAACCCTATTGTCGTCCAAAGAGTTTATATTTATAATGTTATGGCTCCTGAGACCAACCTTGAAACAAATCCTAATTAGGTTACAAAGGGAATCAATCTTGAATCAGCATCGTACATTTTGACAGCTATGAAGTGGTGCATTCACCATGATTTTTTACATAAAACAGGAAATAAGGAATATCGGGCATGCTTAATAAAACAGGTAATGTGATGGATAGGGATCAGGCTCGCTTAACGTGACAATGATGGCTCAAAGCACCCTCAACGGTTTCTTGTTGACTTAGCTCGACTCGTTTCTCCTCCTATCGGGGCATGTCTCGTGTATATGGTCCTCCTGAACCTCTCAACGACCTTCCACTGATCTGGAGATGCTAGTTCTAGCATGGACATTTCTTTCGCTAATACGCGTAGTTCGGTGTAGTCCTTGTAGGAAAAACTCTGTAAGTGTGCACATGCTTCTTTAAATGCAAACAATATCTCAAACTCATCGGCCAATTTTTCTACAAGTACCTTGTCAATTAGTGACTGGGTCATACCTACAAAATTTAGGTGGTCATGTCTGCATGCAATTAGTTTTTCATAGTATTCATCCTTAGTCAACATGGCACCCTTTTCTTATTAGAAGAAAGGAAGCCCTTTCTTAAACAATGGGTCAAACATTTCAATGAACAGCTTCACTTGGTGGGCCAAAACATCAACCTTTTCTTGGACTGTGTCCAAGTGGTGGTATTTGTTCACAACTTTCCTGGCCCAATTCATGATTGAGATTCTCTCCTGGACCTTTGATTTCTTTAAGTCATCTTCTGACAAGATGTTCAAAAAATGAATAGCATTTTTGGCATATTCAACTGGTTTCTTATTCATCTTTTCCTATGCCACTGTTATAACCTATTTGGATGAATAAATCATCGTTTCTTTGTCTAAAATATAGTCCAGGTAGGGCTTGAACTTGTCTGCCTCTTCTATAATAGCATCCCAGATAATGTGCTTTTCCCTTTGAACCTGTAGTTGGCCTGTCACCTGTTTCAAGAATCTCTCATTCTTTGTGTGTAGCTCTTGACATTTTGCCTCCCACGCTTTATATTTGGCTTCCCAAGTATTACTTTCTTTCGTGAATCTCCTCAGCGTGAAATCATCTAGGGTCGTTGATCGGATCCCTACTAGATCTTGACTGTTCAAAAGTGTGTGTCCTACCAACACTTCGCAGCCCCTCACAGTCTTATCTCTCATGCATGTTTGGGCAGAGAAATAATTCTCCTCCGTAGATCTTCCCCATCTAGAACCCCGACTATCAGAATAGGCGAGCCCTACAATATTTAATGGCTTTGACACAAGTTATCTTTCGTGTATGTTGGCTGCGCGAAATCCCCATCCGCCGTTGATCTTGGACAACATCCAATATCTAACCATTGAAACATGGGAAGCCTAACCAATTTCACACATCCCCATAGCTCATTCATTCGCACATATTTCCCCAGCACAATCCTACACATCTGTCGATCTTCATCACCTACTCATCTGACAGTTGATCATGCTCGTCATTTAATCTTGTCCGTGAAAGTCAAGCCATCTATTAAAGACACGCATCTTTCCTCGTCAAAATTATTATCAACCGCTAATTTTCTTTGCGATGGATCTGCGCCATTCATTTTTTCTGATGGATAACCGTGAGCGGATTTTCATGTTTGAACCAGAATGCAGGGTCATAATTCCAGGATTCTGGATGTTTGCTCATGCCACACCATGGGATAACCAATTTTGTGATCCAGGTTTAAGGAAAGCTTCCCAAGCAACCTCCAAATCACTAGACATGGAAAGTTTTTGCCTATACCCCTTCAATTTCACTGACCTAGACCTTTGTAGGGGAAATAGTGCAACTACCTATGTAGAAATCTCCAAATTTAGCACAGGTGCTAATAGAATGCATCCCATGTACCCTGATTTCAAAATTAGCATTCTACATAGTTGCACTTTTACTCATCCATGCTCACACTAATCTAGCTACTTATATTATAACTATAATTTTTTAAACATAAAAACACATCAAATAAAAGGTGAAATATAATTGCAAAATCTAGTTGATTAGATTTTTTTAATTATATTCACTTATTGCAATTACTTTAAATGAAAAGAAGCCCCATAGCTCAAAGGAAATACCAAAACTTCTTGTATTAATAAAAAAATTAAACCAACGCTTTGTGCATCAATGCTAAATTTAAGAAGATTTTTGACCATTCCTTAATAGGAGAATAATTCTTTATATTATTTTATTTTTATCCTAAAATAATGATAATAGTTTTAATAATTTATAGTTAATAAACTATAATTTATTAAGTATAAATTATTATAACTATTATCATTCTTTTAGCTAAGAATATAATATAAGGAATTATTCTACTATTAAGGAAATGGCCATTGATCTTGTTAAATTATATATATAGTAGATATTGAATGGATACCTAGTAGCTGATTCACAGAAAAAAAATATATAAAAAATAATTGATGGTTGGTAAATGGATAACTCATAATTGATGCATGAATGTATGGATAACGTATAATTTGGGGTAGACTAGTAATTGATGCATGATAACATATAATTCCATAATACCTAATGTGTTGTCTATCGACCTTTACCAACCACAAATAAAATGGTTATGCTAGTTATAAGGATTAGTATAAAGAGTCGGTAATTTCCTTTATTGTTTCATGTGTGAGCTGTAAGATGAAACCACACTTGTGACAGGGTTAAGTGCATTCTACTTTCTTATTGAGTGTTTATACTGTAATACACCGAGGCACAACTGTTTGTAAGGATGTTATCCCCCTTCCCTCGTTGTCTATTTCATTTGACCAGTTATGCATCGACTTCGGTTGGGTTTCTCCAGCTCGCAGCTTATTAAGGTATTGTTACTAAAATTTATTTATTCTATATATTCTTTTTTCTTTTCTTTTGCAAGGCTGGTTCTAACTTCAAACCTGCAAAATCTTTGGACAGGTATCTGACATGGCTTTTCAGTTACTTTTTTAGTTTCTTCGATTCTTGATGCATCCATCTAGTTGAGCCATCAGATCCTACTTATCAATATCGCATCTTATTTTTTATATCAAAATCCTATTTAGTTTGTTTCTGAATAATTTTGTAACAATATGGAGCTAAAAGTTCGGTTAAAGATAATTTCCCAGTTATTGTTCGATAGTAAATGATTGTGTTTTGACATATGTAAATCAATGATTATGCTAATTAATTAGTTATCTAGTATCCTTATAGGCAAGAGTGGACTTAACTGTAAGTTATATTTTTAGTCATTTAATTAACAAGGCCCTACTCTGTAGCTTAAATGTTAATAACATTTTTATTTTGATAATTAGTCGTTCCACATTGTTATTTTGATTAAAAGTCTACAAAACAATTTTATTCTTTGGCTCTATCTTATAAAAAATTGAAATTAGAGTTATGCCAACGGTTTACAAGACTCCTTAAATGTAGATGGATCCTCCATGAATTGAATAAGTTTCCTTTGACACAACCCCAAGCAAACCATGCTTTGGTGTATAATGTAGTCCTTTCATACATACTTTTTAACTACCATTAAGCAGATGAAACTAATGTTTGCGTTGGTTATTTGACGTGGAACACCAAGAATTCGTTTGACGTGAAAGGAACCTGCTCCTAATAAATACCATGCACCCCAGGATTACAACACAATCTTCTTTCATCCTCTTATGCCTGACCTCAAGAAAAATCTCTGGCGAGTTGTAATAGCACTGGCTATGGCTACGCAATCATTTATCCTTCATGTTATTTTTGCTTTTGTTACAATATTCTAATTAATTCTTAACAATTATACAGGTTTTTTATTGGTAATAATAATACTTACTGCTTTTTTAGGCGATAGTTAATTAGGCTAAATGGTCATGTATACTGCTTCAATGACCATGGATGGTGGTGATGGGTTATGTTCATTCTTAAACGTTATAGAGCAGAATCATCCGATCATGCTAACCATGCTAACCATGCTAACTCAACAATGCCACTTTTTATTCTATTGGTGTTTTGGGATTTTCATGTGGAACACTCAACAATACCAAGTGGTTAACAACATGGTCTTGTGGAAACACCTCCCACGTCTCCTCAGTGAGAGGAACTTCATAAAGTCTAAGTGAACAATCATAGTAAATGCAATAATCCAAATGACATCTTTTAAATTTATATGCTTTTACTCACTTCAAGGGCCTGCACATATTTTGCTCCAATAATCTATATTATACAAGAATTGAATATATTATGAGAATAATTCAATGTTAATAAAAAAAATTATTAATTAATATGTTTATTTTTTATAACTATAAGCATTTGATGATGAATTTTTATATCACAAAAAATCTATACACCAATTCAGAGTTTAGTTATAGTCATTCAATGTTTAATTAGATCAAAATTTAGGAATTAAATTATTATTATAAATATCATATGAACAATATTAAAAATTTCAAACAAGAACACAATATATATAGTTAATTTAATTTCCATTCAATCTAATATATCATGGCATAAACATCCTAAAAATAAAGTGTGATTATGATAAGTTAAATGTAAATGTCAATAGGTAATTCGTTTAGTAGAATGGAAAAATCACACACACAATGAATAATGTAAGTAAGAAAAAATATCTATAAATTTATATGCCTCTATAATAGAATTTTTACACATCAAATGATATGAATAATAATATGTTGGTAAATAAAAAGATTACCAATTGTGATTGCCTTGTGAGTAAATAAGCTATGATTGGTATGGTTAATTTAATAAGTGGATTTAAGATTTATTTTCTCAAATTAAATAATAAATTATTATATAATTGAGTGTTATTTATTTTCTTCAAAATCTTTTAATTTTTTTGTTAATTTAATTTATTATTTAATTTGAAAAAATAAATCTTAAATCCAAAATTACATATTATAGGCATGTGTTCAGTTTTCATGTCTGTTATATAGATTCTCAAAAAATACATTATTTGCAAATGTGGGGACTACCGCTAGCATATATCGACATTAAACTTGGATTCTGAGAGTGCTTAAAATATCTCTGTGTTAAAATTTTCAAAAAATAATGGTGGAACTTACCCAATAAGGTGGGAAATAGAAACAATGTTTAACCATCAGTGTTGGAAACTGCCTGAACACATGGATACCCATTGAACACGGAAATAGATCAATGCATGCTCTCCTGGAACCAAAGTCATTGCTGATGCATCTGTGTCTCTATCATATGTAGCTATAATTGCTTGGAACAAGGTTAAAAGAAGGTTTGTTGATTAAAATAAGGTTTGCTGACATGAAAACTAAGTTCAATTTCATTCACACTTTTTTTCTCATTTTGATTGTTATATATTTCTTTGCTTGATCATCCTAGAGGGGCTTAACCATCTGTTATTGCTTGACTTTAAAAGTGTAGCAATCCGTCGCTCAATGCACTAAATTTTTCAAGTTGAGTGTTATTTAGAGATTGTACCTCTTTTGTAACGATTTAACTGCTAAAGTCTACAGAGGTGTACATACACTACCCCCCCTGGATTTGAACCCGTGACCTCCTAAGAGGAAACACATGCTCTTAACCATTAGGCCCACTCATGCTGTACAATCTTCTGAGTGAATACTTCTGACTGTATAATCTTTTTTATATTTTAAAGTGAACAGTGTTTGTGACAGCAAAGTCCTTAAGTTTTATTAATGGGTGTATAGAATTCAAGTTTTTGTATTGTTATTATGAATTTGGAATTGACTTGAAAACAGTATAAGCAATGATTGGAAAAAATTGCTTGAGTGTAATGAAACTGAATCTTTTTATTAACCATCATTGTGCAAACAAGCAGGATAGAGTGAATCTCTCTAACCCTGTTTAAGAATGATGTGGTTAAGAAATCATATTTTCAGATAGCATTCTAAATGATCGTTTTCTTTCTTCCATCTTGCAGAAAACAAAATAAATATATTTTAAAATTTCTTACCCATGGCAGCGTTATCCACTCCCAGAAAATAAGTAACAAATTGTGCACCTTGAATTTTGCACTTAAAGTTCATTTAAATTTTTAGATGCCTGAGATGGTAACATTATTTTGACAACTATTTGCTTGCAACAATGTTGACAACTATTTCTTTGCAACAATGTTGACAAGCTCTGAGACTGTATAAAGCATGTATATCTTGACAAGATGTATAGTGGTGACAAGGGTGGCGATAAACTCCATGAGGCAAAATGGTTTGCAACTTATCATCTAATGCTTGCAAATATTTCATGTCATTTTTTTTCATACAAAACTTTTTGCATTGGCTTATTGACCTAGAAAAGTTTTGTGTTTTAAATATGAGACTCGAATGGTATGCCAGATTTGAAAGGCCATAATGCATGTTTTTGGGAGGGTGATAGAGATGGGTCGTACATCCAAAGAAGGTTTGGAAGTGTAGAAGCAACCTCAAGAGCACATTGCACATTGTACAAAAGGATCCAATGATTCTGGATTAACTGGCATATCATTGAATTGCCAGGACCATTGTTCATTACATCTTTAAGGTACGTGATCCTAGCTCAGAGCTTGTTGATTAAGTTTTAGTCGACATAATCAAAATCATTATGCTACACCATATGATCCATTGTAATTATGCAATTTCTCAAAACATTGTCCAAATTAAATTTTATGAGTTATAGCCCTTGTTTCAAAAGCATCTCCATGCTTAATTTTTTCTCTTCATAGAACTTGTTCTTTGGGTGACTCAACCTCAAACCAACATATGTACTCATATTTGGATTTTTGTTCGTCAAATAAAACCACTTAGGTTTCTCATGGTAGATATAGTGTGAGTCAAAATGGAGTTTATGCATATTTATATTGAAATTTGAATGAATTAAACACGGTGAAAATGGTTACCTAAAGCGCATAAAAAACATGGTTGGACATTGCACAATCTAACAAGAAAATATATGTTGAGGAATTTTCTTGGACGGAGGTGAGGGTTTTGACGAAACAGGAACAGAAGTGCGCAGAAGCATTGTGTGAGTTCTTCTTGGGGTGGGGGCTACAACTCCCCTCGAATAGCCATGGTAATAGTAACCTCCCAGAGCCATGCTCCTAAGGGGAGCAGAGGCGTTAACAGGGATCCAGACAGTGGAAGAGATGGGCTTGGCGCGAGGAGGAGATCGGGTCAGGGAGGCTGTCTCCTGAAGGATCAGAAGATCCAAGCAATCCAGATCCGATCAGAAACGATTCGAGGGAGAATTGAAATGTGGAAATAAAATGCTCTCATCGAAAAATTTGTGGGGGTTCGACCGAGAGAAAGAGATCCGGTATGGTAAATCCAGGGCACATGGAAACCTAAGGGCCACTATGATCTCCAGCTAGGGGAAAAGGTGTTTTTTACCATAGTCTTTTTCAACCAGGAAGACAGAGACAGATCCCTGGAGGGCGGGCCTTACTTCTTTTTCTCGGCAGGGCTCTACCTAAGACCCTAGAAGGAGCGATTCAACCCGGGAAATGAGGACTTGACAATCTCCCCGGTGTGGATCCAATTGGTTGGCCTCCCAGGAGAGTACTAGGATATGGAGATTTTGAGAGACATTGGTAAATCGGTAGGGGAATTCATGAAGGTAGCCGAGCAAACCAAGAACCAAAGGTATACGACCTATGCTCGCATCTGCGTCTATATGGACTTATCTAAGGACCTCCCGGAGGCAGTAATATTGAACTAGAAGGATGAGGAATGGATCCAATCAATTGACTATGAGCAGCTTCCTTTTTGCTACAGGATCTGTCATGAATATGGTCATTTTGGGAGGAACTTCCAAAAAGGGGTCCGGGAGCATGTAGCCTCAAGTCACAAAGGGGACGAGAAGCAGGACAACGAGGGATTCACGCAGGTTAAGAGTAGGACACGAGGCAAGAGCAATGGGGGACCAAAAACTTGCAAGGATACACTAGGAAAAACCCCAAACAGCTCCAACCCCTTTTAGATCTTGGCGGAAGAGGACTCAAGGAAGGAGAAGATGGAAGAAGATTTCATGGCCAAATATCAGGAAGTAGAGACAGGGGAGCTCACAAGTGGAACCGAGATGAATATCCAAACTGATGTCATGGAAGAAGACAAAGCAGAGGAAATGGAATTAGGAGAACTAGATTTGGATGCGCTTGAAAAGGAATTCGAAAACGTGGGCAAGGGTTATGTCTCTCAAGAGCAGTTTGAACTTATCCAAGAAGCCATCATCTACTCCAAAGATGATCAAGCTCTGGGGATCAGTGCAGAGCCTCAGAAGGGGAGCAAGAGGAAGTCTCCGGAGGAGGATCTGAAAAAAGGCCAAAAGACGAACAAGCAGAGGATCACAATAATTGGGGTTAAGCTAATCAAATCAGGAAAGAACCCAACAATAAGGGCGACCTTCTATGAAGTAAGTAACGTTACCAAATGAAGATAGTTTCTTGGAATATTAGTGGGTGTAACCACCCAAGAAAGATTAAAACCCTAGCTGGGAAGATTAAGCAAGAAAGACGAGACGTTCTATTTCTACAAGAGACTAAATGTAGTTTTGAAGCCCTGAAGAAAGTTAGCCTAAAATATCTAGAAAGGTAGCAGGGTCATGGCAACAAACGCAGACGACATGGCATGGGGGATGGCAGTGCTATGGCACCCAAGTACTGTCGACCTCTCTGAGTGGCAAGCCAATCATTTCTCACTGATGGTAGAATTGAAGTTTTTAGGATCGGGGATCAAAGGGACATTGGTCAATGTATATGGGCCCAGTGCTTTCCCTTAGAAACATGCCTTCCTCCGCCTTCTGCACTAGTTGACTGCGTTGGCCCATGAGGGGAACTGGATCATAGGAGGGGATTTTAACTTGATCACCTCTCTCAGGGAAAAGAAGGGGGGACAGAGGATAATGGACAAGTAAAAGGAAGAATTCAATGGGTTGTTGGCCCACAACCCCCTAGCATATCTGGAGATAGGAGATGTGTGGTTCACTTGGAATAATAAGCGGGGTGGTGAGAACCTCGTAGCCTCCTAGATTGACAAACTCCTGGTGTCATAAAACATCATTCGAGGGTATGGGGAAATTAGGGCAAGTGTTCTCCCAGCGACGAGCTCTGATCATTGGCCAATCAGTCTCAACTTGGACTAGTCAAATGCCCTCCTAAGCAAACATTAGGGAAATTTTGAGGTAAAAAATGGGCCTCGAAACAAAAAATGTACTATCAAAATTCACTTTAAAAGAACCAATCATATTCTAGAGGATGACATCATCTATAATAGTTGAGGTGGCATTGATTGAGTTAACGATGCTTATTTGTCAAATTGTAAATGGTGAATGAAAACCCATAGTTAACTATATCAATGTTGTAAGTAAATTACTCATTATGAAAATAATACTGGTAGATTATTTTTTAATATAATATAAATGTACTAAACTACTCTTAAAGTACTGAGAAAGAAACGTACTCTTTATATTTCAATATAAAGTAAATTACAAATACCAAAAAATTAAGTGTTTTATTAAAATGTAATTATTTTTTTATATTTCAATATAAAATAAATTACAAATATAAAAAAAATGCTCTATTCAAAATAAAATTATGTAATTTCTTTTTCAATGTTTAAAATATATATATGTCAAATCTNTTAATATTAATATCTTTTTTTTAAAGTTAGGTATTAGTCAAGGTTTATATTTTACTATCACCTTTTAACCTTTAAAATAGCTACATCTATACCAACATAAATTAGACATGTACATTTAAGTTACAAAACCAAATACATACATAAAATCTTAATGTAACAATTTGAATGAACTATTATATTATTATAATTTTTATTACATATAATAATAATATTTATTACATATAATCCCATTTGCTTAATATCAACTCAACTTTTTAATGATAAAAATTTATGTACTATTCTTTCATCCCAATATTAACATTAATTTTTTAAATTTATTTAATAATGTTATTAATTATTGTATTAAAAATGATATATAATATGCATAATATATATCACAAAAAACTATTAAAAATGAGTTTACACGTGATTTTAAATGTGTATTAAAAATATGAAAAATAAATTTAAAAAATGTTTTTTTTTAATTTATAGTTTTATATTTATATTTTAAAATTAATTTTTATTTTATATATATATATAAGAAATCACAATATATTCATTTAAATTTAACTTTATGTTTAAAATTCAAAATTATAAATACATTGTTTATAAACATATTTTGAATATTAAAGAAGTAATTTATAGTTTAAATTTCAAAATTAATATATTTTATTTTATTAGTATATTACTTTATAAGTACATTCATTATATTATATTTAAAAGTAATTTTCTACTCAAATAAAGTACTTACTTTTAGTCATATCAATCATATTATATTTAAAAGTAATTTTGTACTCAAAAGTACTTTACTTTTAGTCATATCAAAGATGATTTTTTTATTGATTTTATTTTAGACATATTTTCAATATAACTTAACCATAGTTGCATTGGTCATAGTGTAAGAGATGAGTTGTAAATATATCTTCTCCACAAAATGTCTAACTCATAATATTTTATTATATCTCTTATGAGACCCATTTTAGACCTCAAAATTCCCCTTGTTCCCTTTCGCTTTGAGTAGTTCTGGATGGAACATAAGGACTTTAGGGGTCTAGTGGAACAGTGGTGGAAGGACCCGGACTCCCCTGGGGGGACAAGAATGTACAAGTTCCAGTACAAACTTAAGGCTATAAAAGCCAAGATATGCACGTGGAACAAAGAGTACTTTGGTAACATCTTTGAGGATAAAAAGAGACTCACGAAGGCCATTGACCTTATCCATCAGAATGGTATGGAAACTGGATGGAACATGGAGATGAAAGAGAAGGAGAAGGATCTACTCATCCAACTGGATGCAAGAGAAAAGAAAGAAGAGATACTGGAGGCAGAAATCTATGGTCAAATGGCTTCAGGAAGGAGAGAAAAACTCTAAATTCTTCCATAACTCTGTGGTCCACAATAGACTAGGCTCGAAGATCCATAGAATCAAAAGAGAAGATGGGTCCCAGGTGGAGACTAGGGGAGAAATTGAGGAAGAGCTAACCAGCTACTTCGAAGGGATAATGACTGAGGATGACAATGACAGTGATCAGGACATTTCTCGAATCACTACGCTCATCCCCAGGACTATAACCAGGGAAGAAAATGAGATGCTCATTAAACCTATCTCCATGTAGGAGGTGGAGGAAGAAATAAGCCAAATGGCCCAAACGAAGGCCCTTGGTTTGGATGGATTCACAACCAACTTCTTCCACTTTTTCTGGGACATGATCAAGGATGAGGTTTGGGAAATTGTTGAGTAATCAATACACAAGCGAGGGGTGTTCAAGCCCTTCAATGCAACCTTTCTCTCCTTGATCCTGAAAGGGGAGGGTGCAGATTCACCAAGCAAATTCAAACATATAGCCCTCTACAATGTGATCTATAAAATTATTTCCAAGGTGATTGCAAATCGATTAAAACACCTCCTTCCAAGTTTTATCAGTCCAGAACAATTAGGCTTTATTGAGGGAAAACAGATTCTAGATGGCATCATTGTTGTCCATGAGACAATCCACTCTCTAAAATGGACAAAAAGGCCTGGAATGATCATTAAGCTTGATATCGCCAAGGCCTATGATAAGTTCAGTTGGAAATATATGGAGAAGATGCTGAGAGTGTATGGTTTTAGCATGGAATGGGTGGAATGGGTCATGGCTTTGGTTACTACACCCTTCTTCTCCATCTTGTTGAATGGATCCCCAACTAAGCTCTTCAAGCCTTCTCGTGGCATTAGGAAGGGTGATCCGCTTTCACCTTTTCTCTTTATCCTAATGGCGGAGGGCATGAGTAAACTCACCCAAACCAAGGTGGGAGGAGGAGAAATCAGGGGTCTTTCCCTTCATGAAGGTATGGAGAAACAAACTCACCAGCAATTCATGGATGACACGATGCTAATGGGGCACTCTTCAATCCAAGAAGTTCATTCTTTCAAAAAGAGTTTAACGCTCTTTGCAAAAGCATCTGGGCTGGAAGTCAATGCCGAGAAATCTCAGGTATTTTTCTTAAACATATCCCCCATCATCCAAAGGAATACTGTTAGAATTTTGGCTTTTACCAGGGAGCCTTCCCTTCCAAGTATCTTGGAGTTCCATTGGGGTTGAGAACCATCAAGAGTGCATCCTAGCAGGATCTAATGGATAGGCTCAAGGGAAGACTCTCAAGCTGGGTTCTCAGGCCCCTTAACCTGCTAAGAAGGTTGGTCTTGGTAAAATCGGTCCTCCAAGCCATGTTGGTTCATCTTTTCTCTGTTTTTTCTACCCCAAAGTCTATCATAAAGGAGACAAGGAGTATTCAACGAAATTTCTTGTGGGGAGGTTGAGAAGCTAAAGACATTTTTTCTCTGGTCAACTGGGATAAAATTTTCTCCCCTAAGGATAGAGGTGGCTTGGGTCTTTGCAATCCCAAAGTCATGGGTGAAATTTAGGGGGGGGAAATCTGGTGGAGATGGTGCAACTATACACAGGAACCATGGGCTAATATTTGGCACATTAAGTATGCTAGGGACAGGCTTAAGACCCATCTAATTCTATTTAATGAATAACCGTCGGGATCTCACATTTGGATGAAGGCTTTGACAAGACACAAGATTGTTGAAGAACATAGATTTTGGGAGAACAAGGCGGGGAACGACACGAATTTATGGGATGACTTGTGGAACCAGCTCCCCAAACTAGGGAACACCCCTTGCTGGAAGTACATATGAGCCAAAGGGATTGAGGAAGGAAAGATAAAAGTGTGTCACTACTGGTCAGAGGAAGGAACTCAGGGGGATCAGCTACGATGGATGATTCAAGATGGGGGTGATGAGCGGATCTTGGAGGATGAACTTCGATCCTTTAAGGATGAACTATAGGAAAGGTGTATTTTGCACAAAGGTGGAGAGGATACTAGTCGATGGGGTTACACCCAAAAAGGGTCCTTTAGCATGAAATAATCCTACGATATCCAAATAAAAATCCAGGAAGGGGAGGAGGAAATTTGGAGGAATATCTGGGAGACTGATCCCTAGCCAAAGATTGCCACCTTCTGTTGGTTAGTGGTCAGGCGAAGAATATTAACTGGGGAAAATCTAAGACGTAGAGGAATCCATGGTCCCTCACGGTGTGGCCTTTGCTTATGTCAAGGGGAGAGCATGAACCATTTGCTCGATACCTGTTCCTTTACTGCGATGCTATGGGATAGGGGTGCTCAGGCTTTCAAAATGAGAAATCGATGTTGAGGTGATCCGGGCCAAACTTTGAGGGACTGGAATCCCAAATATTTTAAAAATTGCATCTTACAGGCTCTATGGAAAGCCTTCCCAGGAACTGTCATGTGGGTGGTTTGGAAGGAGCGAAATGGTCGAATATTTAGGGAAAAGCAGCAAACGTCTGAGGAGGTATGGAGGACTCTTGAAATGAATCTCTTGGAAACCATACGCAGCCTGCAATGGAGTGAGGAAGATAAAGAGTTTACAAGACCGAAAACGATCATTGTAGATGGTTGGGGGCCGAACGAATGAACTCTAGATGGTCTGCGATGAAAAGTTAAAAGCTGCAGAGTCTCTAGCCCCAACTCCTGGGCTCCCCCTCCTTGCCTAGTTTTCAAACTCAATTTTGATGGAGCAGTGAAGGGAAATCTAGATGCGGTCGACAATGGCGGAGTTTGTAGAAATTTAGATGGGGATATTCTTCAATTTTTTTATGGATCCATAGGGTTTGACACTAAAAACTATGAGGAACTTGAAGGTATGCTCCAAGGTCTCAGAATCATGCTCAAGGAAGGATGGCTCCTGATAATTGTCAAAGGGGACTCGAATATCCTAATCCAGATGGCAAAGCAACTCATGAACATGAAGACAACCGCGAAGGTCTTGTCCATTTGGTGCTTATCTAGCAAGTTGGAAATCCTACGTAGCTTGGTTATTGCACACCCGACAGTCTCCTTCCACCACATCAGAATGGAGGAGAATTGGGTAGTGGACATGCGAGCAAACATTGGAGCGGAGGGGAATGGGGTCCGCAGGACGGGACAACTGGAATACTGCAGAGCAAAACAGTGGGATCCATAGTGCAGACAGCTTTCCATACAAGACGTTGATGCAATCATATAGATGGAGGGCGACACGAGTGATCATCAAGGAGAAGAAAGGAGGCGGAGGGATCCTTCCACGGATCTGAACCACTTCCATGCATGATCATGCAGGCAACATACGTCTTAATTTGGATTAGTCACCTCAATATTAAACCTGGGTATGGAGCCCAGCTTGGAAGGAGAGGTAGGAAGGATTTTCTACGGAGTTGGGATTTGGAACTGCTGATGGGAAAGACACCTAAGCTCGTGCTGGGTACGGGAGAATGTGATAGCTGGATTTGGGAGATCGTGGGCTTGTACAGAACTATTAATCCAAGTACTGTTCTCCTCCTTATTAATACCAATGAGTTTGCATGACATTTCATCCGCTACCTATGGAATGAGTCTGTCGACCTGGTTTTTATTAGGAGTGGTGAGCGCTCTTGGGATTTTCAGAGTAGATTAGTGAGGAATTTGGAGGCAGAATGTAAGATGCCCTCTCCCCGTGGTAGTCATGGGAATATGAATGTGGGTGAAGCTTTGGCTTTGGGCCATGACAAAGGAAAGGGGGTGGCCAAGAGGGGCAAGGGAACTGCTACCTGGGCTCAACTCCAAGCCCAGGCAGCCACTAAGTTTTTCAAAGACTACATTCCATTGATCACCCAAAAAGCTGTGGAGAAGGTGGAAAAAGACCTATGGGATCAAGTGAAATCCATGCCAATTGAGTAAGTTCACCAGGAATTCGAAGGCTGGTTTGTGGACCCTAGCTATACGATCGGACAGGCATCGACCTATGATCGTATAATTATGCTATACTTGGTAATAATAAACCTAGTAACACATGTCATGCTTAACTTGGAGGCTATAAAGGAAGAGGTGTCAGCTAAAAAGGAAGGGGACAAGGAGTCTGCAAGGGCCTGAAAGGATTACAATGAAGACTGTCAGTTAATGCATAGGAAGGTTGATCAAATCACCTCTCAACTGAGAATTGTCCTCTACCATCTGGGGATGGAGCAGCAGCTTGGAGGAGGATCCAACTGGAAGGCCGACGACCGGGGAGCAGAGAGATCTGACAACGTCTACCCTCAGTGTCGGAGGATTCGGTGCAGACCTCTTGTTTCCCACGTTATGACCCTCTTCCTTAGTTCTAGGAAGTTGTCTCTATTATACTTCTGTTTTTGTTCGCATGGTAGTTTGTAAATGTCAATAGTCAGGTATGGGGTTCATGACCATATTTCTACTAGTTGTGGTCATAATGTTGGGATTGAGCTCTATATCTTTTGGGCTCTCCCCCTTTTGGGGAAAGAAGGTTTTTTTTGGGTGTGAAGACTGTAAAGTTGTTTCAAGCTGGGGGTTTTGCTATGATATGTTGTCAATTATGTTTTGGACGGTTATGTAATATCTGATTTCACAGTAATACAATCATCTT
Organism: Pseudotsuga menziesii; assembly: GCA_001517045.1. Classification (NCBI taxonomy): domain Eukaryota; kingdom Viridiplantae; phylum Streptophyta; class Pinopsida; order Pinales; family Pinaceae; genus Pseudotsuga; species Pseudotsuga menziesii. The sequence goes on along the minus strand of LPNX010028896.1, from coordinate 127,079 downwards.
TTATTTACAAAATAAAGTACATTAAAAAGGTATATCGCTGAGAAATTATCATAGGATAAAATAAGAAAGGAAAAAATGCAAAGACGAAGAAATATGTATGCTGGAGAAAGATGTCAATGCTATTGCTTCTTAGAAAATTTCATGTCTAAGATGGGGGGGGATATCCCTACTATCATATCATCCTTGCATTTCCTCATTTGTGACCAATTATTTGTCATAATCTTCTCTCTTATTATAGATATATTTTACAAAAATGATCTTAGAATAATTGTATCTATTGCATCCATCAACTTCAACATATTATGTTTACATTTGGACAACTCAATGAAATAGGTCATAGGCCAGCCAATGAAATTATCATAATATTCTATTTCTACTCAGTTACCATTGGAAATCTCATATGATCCATGTTCTCAAGCTTGTTTCATCTTAGCCCATTTGTGTAGTATTAGTTGTTTCCAATTCATAAAAATCTCATAATTATTTAAGATCACATGGAGATTGAGTGTATGTAACCAAACATTTGTTTTCTTGTAAGATTTTTATCATATAATTCTGTTAGATAATACAAACTTGGGAAGATCACAAATACAGGGGAGATACACAAAAGAATAGTAGGAAATTATGTCATTTATTTATTTTGTAGATTATGAAGCCAAGAGTATTTAAGACTATAGAATCACTTACAAATTTAACTCATTATTTAGGTTTTTTTTTAGCACTATTTGAAATTCCCTAAATGATAATCTACAGGAAACTTAAAGACAAAATCATGTTCTCTTGAAATTGATTTCAGCAATATGTGAAAGTGTAGGTGGTTTTTGGGAGGTTCTTAGGATAATCACCACCCTGATTCAGTAGTAGATGTAATTACGGTGACTTCTTAGCCCTCAAACAACCTCCTCTTTCAAATCTAGGTGTGATCTGAGGCTTTTGTCCCAACCAAAAGTCATAAACTAGCCTCAAAATATCACTATTTGATTCTTGAGTAAATCATTCCCATCAATATAGAAGAGTTTAGGGTTATAATCCAAGTTGGAATTGTGAACTAAAGATAGAATTCATATTTGTTTGAACCCTTGTTACAAATTCGTTCCTCATTTAGGAGTAAATATTGAATGCATGCAAATATTGAATGGTCCTGTTTTCACTACAACAATTGAAAATATGCACACCCAACAGTCTCCTTCCACCACGTCAAACGGGAGGGGAATCAGGTAGCGGACATGCTGGAAAACATCGGAGCAGATTGGAATGGGGTCCGTAGGATGGGACAACTAGAATACTTCAGAGTGGAACAGTGGGATCCATAGTGCAAACAACTTGCCATACAAGATGTCGATGTAATCAGACAGATGGCGGGTGACACGAGTGATCATCAAGGAGAAGAAAGGAGGCGGAGGGAGCCTTCCATGGATCTGAACAACTTCCATGCATGATCATGCAGGAAACGTACGTCTTAATTTGGATTAGTCACCTTGCTCCTAAACCTGGGTACAGAGCTTGGCTTGGAAGGAGAGGTAGCACAGATTTTCTGCGGAATTGGGATTTGGAACTGCTGATGGGAAAGATGCCTAAGGTCGTGCTTGGTATGATAGAATGTGATCGCTGGATTTGGGAGATCATGGGCTTGTACAGAACTGTTAATCCAAGTACTGCTATCCTCCTTATTAATACCAATGAGGTTGTGTGACATTTCATCCGCTACCTGTGGAATGAGTTTGTCGACCTAGTTGTGATTAGGAGTGGTGAGTGCTCTTGGGATTTTCAAAGTAGATTAGTGAGGAATTGGGAGGCAGAGTGTAATATGGCTCCTCCCCACGGTAGTCATGGGAAGATGATGTGGGTGAAGCTTCAGCTTTGGGTCGTGACAAAGGAAAGGGGGTGGCCAACATGGGCAAGGGAACTGCTACCAGGTCTCAACTCCAGGCCCAAGCGGACGCTAATTTTTTCAAAGACCGCATTCCGTTGATTTCCCACAAAGTTGTGGAGAAGGTGGAAAAGGACCTATGGGAGCAATTGAAATCCATTCCAATTGAGTAAGTTCACCAGGAAGTCGAAGACTGGTTCATGGACCCTGGTTCTACAATCGGATAGGCATCGGCATATGATCCTATAATTATGATATACTAGGTAATAATGAACCTGGTAACGCATGTTACGCTTAACCTGGAGGATAGAAAGGAAGAGGTGGTGGCTAAAAAGGAAGGGGACGAGGAATCTGCAAGGGCCTGGAAGGACCACAACGAAGAATGTCGGTTGATGCACAGGAAGGTTGATCAAATTGCCTCTCGCCTGGGAATTGTCCTCTATCGTCTGGGAATGGAGCAGCAACTTGGAGGAGCATCCAACTGGAAGGCCGAAGACTGGGGAGCAAAGAGAGATGGCAGCGTGTAACCTCAGCGTGCGGAGGATTTGGTGCAGACCTGTTGTTTCCCACGTTATGACCCTCTTCCTTAGTTCTAGGAAGTTGTCTCTATTATACTTCTATTTTTGTTCACATGGTATTTTTTCAATTTCAATAGTTGGGTATGGGGTTAATGTGTGTATTTCTACTAGTTGTGGTCATAATATTGGGATTGAGCTCTGTATCTTTTGGGCTCTCCCTCTTTTGGGGAAAGAAGGTTTTTTTTGGGTGTGAAGACTGTAAAGTTGTTTCAAGTTGGGGGTTTGGCTATGATATGTTGTGGCTTATGTTTTGGATGCTTATGTAATCTCTAATTTTGTAGTAATACAATCATCTTTTATTTACAAAAAAATACATAAAAAAGGTATATCGTTGAGAAATTATCACAGGATAAAATAAGAATGGAAAAAATACAAATACGAAAAAATATGTATGTTGGAGAAAGATGTCAATGCAATTGCTTCTTAGAAAATTTCATGTCTAGGATGGGGGGGATATCCCTACTATCAGAACATCCTTGCATTTTTTCATTTGTGACCAATTATTTGTCGTAATATTCTCTCTTATTATAGATATATTTTACAAAAATTCTCTTAGAATAATTGTATCTATTGCATCCATCAACTTCAACATATTATGTTTACATTTGGACAACTCAATGAAATAGGTCATAGGCCAGCTAATGTAATTATCAGAATATTCTATTTCTACTCAGTTACCATTGGAAATCTCATATGATCCATGTTCTCAAGCTTGTTTCATCTTAGCCCATTTGTGTAGTATTAGTTGTTTCCAATTCATAAAAATCTCATAATTATTTAATATCACATGGAGATTCAGTGCATGTAACCAAACATTTCTTTTCCTGTAAGATTTATCATATAATTATGTTAGATAAGACAAACTTGGGAATATCACAAATACAGGGGAGATACACAAAAGAATAGTAGGAAATTATGTCATTTATTTATTTTGTAGATTATGAAGCCAAGATTATTTAAGACTATATAATCACTTACAAATTTAACTCATTATTTAGGTTATTTTTTTAGCACTATTTTAAATCCCCTAAATGATAATCTACGGGAAACTTAAAGACAAAATCATGTTCTCTTGAAATTGATTTGAGCAATATGTGAAAGTGTAGGTGGTTTTTCGGAGGTTCTTAGGATAATCCCCAACACGATTCATTAGTAGATGTAATTATGGTGACTTCTTAGCCCTCAAACAACCTCCTCTTTCAAACCTAGGTGTGATCTGAGGCTTTTGTCCCAACCAAAAGTCATAAACAAGCCTCAAAATATCACTATTTGATTCTTGAGTAAATCATTCCCAGCAATATAGAAGAGTTTAGGGTTATAATCCAAGTTGGACTTATGACTGAAGATAGTATTCATATTTGTTTGAACCCTTGTTACAACTTCTTTCCTCATTTAGGAGTAAATATTGAATGGACCTGTTTTCACTACAACTTCTTTCCTCGTTTATATATTGAATACTATATAAATAGTTTCATTCAATTTTTGTTGATGATTTTTAATTATATAGTATCATATCCATAAGCTTGTTATTCAATTACATCTATATTTTCATAGGTGCTTTGATTAATAAGTAGTTAAATTTTATATTCAAATATTAATGTTGAATATTAATTATTTCTTGATCATTATGTTATAGAATGAATAAAATAGTTTCTTGTTTTATTTTTCTGATCATCGTAAATTGTATTTAACAAAGTGAGTGTTAATGATATTAATTCTTATATTTTTCCTATTTGAAATTATATCATTCATTTGTCTTTGTTACTTATAATTGTCGAGAGATAATTAATCTAGTTTAAAAGATTTGCTCTCAACTGAGATAGGAGCAATAGTTCATATTTGTTTCAAGTTTCTTAGCATAGATTTTCTAGTCTTCATTTCATAGCTGTTAATATATTTTGATTTTATTAATTGATTAGGATCATAAGACAATTTTTATTTAGAAATCTAAACAAAAACAAAACAGAGACTATCTTTTAAAGAGAGCAAAATTAGGTTAATATTTAAATTAGGTGAAACATTTAGGAAATTTGTGTAGCTCATAGATAGATTATTTTAGATTAATATTTAATTTAGAAATTACTTTTTTCTGAGTTCAAGTGATTGTATTCTTCCTAAGAAGAGTGAAAACTCAGAGGGTAACAGGACCCTAACCCATGAAAATTAATCATTCCAAACATATCGGGGGCTACTGTAAGCACCTTGAGTGGATTAATTTTCCTTAGTTGGCCTTAGTCAATATGTCAGGCCAACAAGTACCCAAGTACATGTTGTCTAATGTGAATAGATGTCTTGTTGTTGAACATCAACAAAATTCAAGAGACATTAAGGAATTCTTATTAATTGGTGACGAGAGAACCTAACATTAATGAATGCAGACATCAAGGTACTCTTATTAGCTCTAGTTCGCCTCCAAATAAAGTGTTGTAGCCGATCGAGAAGAGCTGGTTAAATGGAAGACCTTAATAAATTCTTCATCAGTCACCACAAGAAAAAAACAATAATGATTTTAGATTTACAGTTTAAATTTGTAGAAGATACCTCCAAATTTTATTTGGTATCTAGCTTGCCATTTGTCTGGCTTTCTAACTAGAATCATGTTATGTTGTGCCAGACAAGTTGGTTTTCACAACAAAGCTGATTTTTATCTTTATTTTTTTCACTTTTTTTTTCATTTATTTATTACAATACATAATCCTACTCTACTTTGAAGAAATTCATATCTCTTCAAGTGTAGGAATACTTCCACTGCAACCATGTTTGTAACAGGTGTAAAAATACATTCATACTCAGGATTGAAATAAAAACTTTAATGTATACCAAAGTGCAAAGAATTAGTTGCTTTGATGATGATTCCAAGAAGTAATGAAGAATGAAGGAGTGGTGTGAGTTGACAGTTTTCTGAAACCAACATTCAATGAAACTATGATACTCTTGAATCACTTGCTCATTTAGATCACTCTTCCTATTCTATTCTATCATGCCATGCATATCTTCTATTGTCAGATAATTAGCCTATGGTGTGCATAGAGGATATGCTACTAAAAAAGTAAAAAATTATTCAATCTCTTCTTCCAATGGCTGCTCTCCATCCAATGTGGTTCATTATTCCTTGGTCTCCTCTCGATATCGTTGGGACTCTTCCTCTTTTATCACTCCTTGGAGTGCAGATATGTTCTTGACTGCTATAAATATTTTCTCTTCTTAAGAGGTAGAGATTCTAGTTGTCACTAGGATTTGCGAGAGCTCTTGGAGAATCATTATTCTCTTCTTCATAGGTTCTTGAATGCTTATGAAGCCTTCATTGTTGAATAATTATCCCTGTCCCGCACATGGATTAGTACTTCAAGAAAAATGGATCAGTATTCAAAAGGATATTCTTATAATGCTAGAAAATGAAAAATTCAGAATTAAAATTTAATCTACCGTTAAATCTACCTATACATTCATCAGATGCATGACAAATATTTGGAATATCATCACCAGTGGTGACAAGCAAGAATACTAACCTTCTTCAACCAATGGTAGCAGTGTAGGTTCTTACCTCTCATATTATTATTCATTCATCCTCATTGGAATGATTCTAACTACACACAACTAACTCTCTCAGATATATCCCTTTCCATACCGTCCCCCACAACAACACCAAAGATGTTAGCGAAATTATATGATTAATAATTTATTAAGATTAAATTGTCAACCTGGGATGTAAACTTGTGATAGATGGGCACTATCTTTGTAGAGATAGTTTATCAAGAAGTTAAATGTGTTTTCTTACTAAAACTGAAATAAAACCTAATGATGCAAGAAAGGATTCACACAATGAAATTTAAAATGAAAATAAAAGTATAAGATGCATTCCATCCAAGTGATCCTTGGAAATTGTTCAGGCATTGATAATATTGTTGCAGGAAGACTATTTACCAGCACATAGCTTCATTGATCAAGTGGGAAATCTTATGACTCTGGAAAATAATAATTCATACTCACTGGACTAAAAATCCCAACTACTTTGTGGTAATTGGTCTCATCCAAGTATAGACACTACCGATCTCATGTAAACAATGGTATTCTCAGTAACGCAGTGTTATGATATTGTCAAATTCCTTTGTTCTGAACATAACTCAATCTAATTCAAAATATTGAAACTGAACATTGAAAGAGAATATAAACTATATTAAGATTGAACCTATAATAAACTAACAATATTCAAATCTAACTAGTGTACACGTTCTAATATTGTAAACCAAAACTTGATAATTAAACAAATTATAGGATTTAATACAAGCCATGATAAAATCAATCCGTAATTTTAACAAGCCAAATCACACATTGTAAATAATATTTACAACAATAAAGGTCAAATATAACCAACATAGAATAAAAGTAATTACACGAAATACAATTAGTAGTTTTAAATATCTTGAAGGGGGGCCTTCTTTCATAAGGTACGCAGACTATGAACTACTGATATTTAAATATTCAGAGCATCAAAGTGTTACAAGATCATGCAACATATCGATGAATACAATATGTGAGCAAAATCGTCTTTAGGTTTCTCTGATATTATTGTCTCCCTTACATACAATTTAAAATATGGGATTTATACATTAGACATCCATTGAACATCATCAAATCGAATCTCCAAATTGAGAATTCGGAATTTACAATTTTAGACAAAAATCCCCCAAATCGGGAAATTCGTTATCTTGGGCAGATTGTATTTAAAGCACCCACATTTCTATCGAGTCGGACAATACTTTTTGAAATTGTTTGGGAATTACATGATTTGGTGGTTTCTAAGAAAAACCCATGTCTTAGAATTTTTATATTCAAATCCATATGCACGTAAATAAAGATGCAAGTTGTCAGTTTGGAAAAACAGCTACTAAAAATATGGGTTTGACTAGAATGTTGAACAAACCTTAAAACTTTGCACGTATGAGATGGGTGAGATCCAATGGACATAGAACCATGTCGGAGGTTTCATTGACCAAGTCCAAGTTGTGGATTTTTATTTGGAAATCTATAACCATCTCGAACTACTCCAATTCCAAGTTTATTGGAAAACTTGTAAACATTGGGAAAACATGTTTTACAAGTGTTTCAAAAAAACCTGTAAATAATTGTTAGTCACCATTTTTAATTAGCAGAGTATCGGGAACTTAAAAATAAATAGACCTTACATATATTAAAGAACAAAATCATGAATTTTTTATGAGTTTTGGGGACTTGGAATGACAAAAAGGACAAGATATGATGACAAAAAGGAATAGTCTAATAACACAATTAACCAAAAGTATTGCATAAAAGAATTTAATTTGGATACCTAACATCATTGTTAAGAACCAATTGAACTAACCCCTTGTGCTTCTTTTAAGGAAGATATGTGTTACTGATATTTTCAATTTCCCAAGGTCTACCATGCCCACTTTGGATTAATAATATAGACAATGTAAAACATACTCTATAGTTACTATGATGAAGTATATATACACATTATGTTGTATGTCTACTTTTATGCCAGGTACATGGGATATTTAACTAAGAGGATGGATGAATCTAAGCTAAGAAAAATGGATTAATACTCTTTAAGATCATTCTAACATGTTAAATAGTTTAAAACTTTTAAAAACATTCAACCATTACAGAAAGACTACCCTTACAATGCAACCTAGTTCCCCATTCTACATGAAATGCAATATAATGACACACAAATACATTTAGACCGGAACCTCTTCACATGTTTACTAGCTGTCATCACATCTGTGGGAAGCCACATGTCTCAATGTAACAAACTAATAAATTAGATTTGCATACATTCACCACAACTCAATTTATGACAGTATCCATTTAGCATCTCAACATTTGATGGAAGTAGAATTTAAACACTTATTCATAGCATATATATAATAATTATTTTAGAATTCCAATCCCATATTGGATTTGATCTGGTACAGGCATACATGACCATATGGTCAGCCCCAAATATCGGTTCATCTAATGAACATAACTACATAAACAAACTAGCCTCTAAGTTCACAAGAAGTCGACATCATTTAACTTTCTAAAAAACAGATTTACACACTAATGCATATTAGATCTAATGCATGAAATTACCAATCTATAAACCCATGTGAGACCTGATACGGTATATCCATATATGGCCATATTGAGTTTCCAAATATCAGACCTATAATTTTTCATAATCCATAATCAATTATCCTTCTAAAAAAACCATTAAATAAATAATCTATACTACCTCAATGAGCAACATTTTAACACTACTTTAGATCACATTTTTCCAAATTAAATATCATCCATAAATACCATGAATAATATGATTGAGAAAATGAATATAGGGCCAAATGGACTATCCTAAAATTATACCTCCTATAATCATAAATTCCATAAACAAACTAGCTACAAACCGCTAGCCTAATGCATAAACATACCTCTTCCGCGAGTTGTCAATTTAACAACATTAGGTTAGCCATTCACCATGAGAATATATACAAATTAAAAACATATAATGAAAAATATCTATTATCCACCATAGGTACATGTACATCAACATAAATAACGAGTTTAAATGTTATAGTTTCTTATCTTTTATAGGGGCGCAACTAGCATCAACCAAACAACTTTCCTCCTAGCCTTAGACACTATCAAGAAAAACAACCTGTGTAGGTCACCCCCAATCTAAGGTCTTGAAATTCATATGAGAAGGTCTCTTCTAACTCGATCTATGAGGACACTACTCAAAACATAGGATTTCACTCCTTCTTCAAGGAAAAACGGTGATCACTAATAATTTTTTTGTCAGGATTATCCCCCTCTCTTGAAAGACAAGATTATGATCAGTGCGCTCTCTTTCTTAGGATTATCCCCCTCTCTCGAAAGACAATATATTTCCAATGTGGTCTCCTTCACATGATTATAACCCCCTCTACTAGAGAACCACTTACCACGAATACAACTCTGTTACATAATATTACCCCCCTCTCCTACAAGATGAGCACAACAACTAGGTCACTTGCTCAGGATCATCCCCCTCTCCTACAAGGCCTAATGCATCAAATAAAAATAATAATTTCTTAGTATTATCCCCCTCTCCTACAATTCAATCAAAACAATGGAGTTCTGCACATGATTTCCCCCCTATCCTTTCAGACAAGTTATGGCGAAATTAATCTCTTCACCCTGTCACAACACTTCTTGACCTTCCAAGCACAAAACAAAAATTCAAACCCCTACTAGATCATTCAAATTCAATGGAGAATAGATCTCCAATACTCACCTAATTCTCCTCATAGGGTCTCCATAACCTGCAAGAAAAGAATGGTGTAATTGTGTGCACAGTATCACGCCAAACTCTCCTTTGGCATTCTCATTCTTGTCAAAGAAAACCTCTACACCGACCAACAAGCTCAACAATGAAATAATGAATGAACTCATGAGCAATTCAAATCCATCTAGACTAATTCGAATTTCCTCCAAGATATTGACTAGAGACTACTAAGAAACAACTCTCAATCATTGAGTACTCCTCAAAACCACTGATTGACCCATTCAATTTCTCAACAGAGTAACTTTAATCCACAGATACTAGCTCTAAACTGTTAACAAACACATTCCTAGTCACAGGATAACTCAAAATTGTCAATATTGACTCAAACCCATCCTAACTAACTCTAAATTATGCATAAGTTACTCCCCTTGCATGAAGGTAACTTGAATTTTACCTAATGGATCGAATTTTCCCAAATTCACTTCCATGCACTCAGTGTAATTCAAATTGACCCAAAAAATGCTCAGATTAACTAGGGATGACTTGAATTCATCTCATTAAATGAAGACTATTGACTTTAGAAACCAATTAACTAAGGACAACTTCTAATTAATGAAAGTGACTCTAATTGATTGACAACTACTCCAATTCATTGGAGTTGCTAGGGTGCATGGCACATGGATGCATGGATGTATGAGTGCACGTGCATGGTTGCATGTTGCATGGATCCATGATTGCATGTGCATGTTTGCATGGTTGCATGCAAAACATTAAATAGACAATCTAGGACTCCTCTGGTCCAATAACATCAAAATTAGTAAGAGCAGCGTATTTTTAGGGGAAACCACAACTCCTAACCCCAACCCCTTAACCTATGGAATCCAAGACCCCCATTAACATTGTTTTACATGTTGAGCCATTATTTAGTTATAGGTAATTATAATAATAATAATAAAATAACATAATAAGATAATAAATAATAATAATACTAATGGTCAATGGTCCAAGAACCTAGTGCCACCATAAAAATAAATGACAAGTTCACATGTGTCCAGGGATTACCTTTGAGATATTACAAATTAAACATTAATCCTATACATCATTTTGTTTTTTCTTTCCTAAACTCTATGTATTGTAATTTCATTGATAATGTTCAAAATCCATAGACTTATTTGTTCTAATGTGTGTGTCTATATCCTATGCATGAATCCTACAACAAACCAAAACAAGCATCAACTAATTATCTCACTTTACCCATCATCTTCCTTATACAACTCATCACATTTTTCACAACGTAGACAAACCTTAAAGAAGCTACTTCTTTCTCTCAATACAAAATACAATGACATAACCTTTGCCACAATTGGATCTTGATTAATTATCTCATGTGTGATTGATTAATAATATTAACAATTATATTAATAAGTGGCAACTCATTGTACACAAAGAATGCACATCCTTGTTTACACACTGCCATCCTCTAGTAGTTTTACAATGGAATCCGTAAATAAATAATAGTTAAGAAAATGTTTAATCCAATGAAAATAATCACGTCAAAGGTGTGTTTTAAGGGAGTAATAACTCTCCTAACCTTCATTTTCAAACCTTTTAGTCCTAAATTGTTACTTATTAAAAAAATTGACGTATATATTCATTTACATGCCAATTAGACTTTTTATTTTTTCTTACACTACCCTTGTTTACTTCTTCCATAGTGAAATTCCTAAGTATCACAATGCCAAACAAAGACCAATGATACATAGCCACAAATGGTCCAACAAGGTTGAACAATAATGAATGGACATCAAATTTTACCGGTGTCCTAGTGTTGGTGGATAGAGGAGTGTCAAATTTTTATTCTAATATAAAGCTAGATAAATTTTCCATCTCTTTCACTTCCTCCATCATAATTCTAGTGGAAACCTAGTAACCATTTCCAACTATTTCCTTCAAACATAAAGGGGAAATGAAATAGACCAAGGCGAAACACCTTAACACCCAAGTTAGTAAAGGAATGTTGGATTAATCACTCACACACCGTCCATCCCTATCAGCTAGTAATCCATGTTTGTGACCCTTACATCCCTGAATATTGAAGTTGTCGCTTGCGGGTAGCTTCACCCTCATATATTTCTAGTGGAACGAAGTGGGATCATTGGAGTGCATGAGCAGAGAGACTAGAAACTTTAGGTTCGATAAGGTGTTGGGAATTGAGAAGGTATATCATGTACTTAAGTTCATTGATATAATTGAGATTTGACAAAGTTTTCCGCCTCCAATCATATGTATTTTATGATTATTGTTTGATGTAAAGAATGTTGTATCATTTATTGAGATTGATTAGATGGATAATGTTATTCTTGTATTTGAATTTAGTTATATTCTTTGCTATGGTCAAATTGGCATAAGGAAGGTTGGATATGTTAGTTTTGTAGATTGTCATTGGGCGATGAGGACCGGGTATTCCAGATAGAGACAAGGAGTAGCTTGGATCAACCATCAAAAAAGGTGCAAACACCTATTCTCCCTAATATGTTATAGTTTATATTTACTTATCCAAGTGTCTATGTGGTCGTATGTGTGAATAAGAGTCTAAATATTCCTATAAACCGATCCATTTAGGTCGGGCTCAACATAATCAGTATGTTGGTGATATTTCCCTAGCCATAGGATTTTATTCGAAACAACAAAACAAGTGACTCCGCTGGGGATTAACCAAGTTCTACAGGGTCGCCTTGTTAATCGATTTTTCAGTTCGTTTTTGGGTGTTTCAGTCTCTAATAGACTTAATCATATCTCAGATACCTTGAAATTTCTAGAATTTTGATTTTTTTTTTAATATTTAGTCAATCCTAGGAGCCATTCGCACCCTGTAGTGGTGACAATAGCAAATGGTAGGGGTAATGTGTGCCTTGTAGTGGTGACAAGCATGAATTTTTGCACCTTTCCTTTTTGACATGAACAAATTTACTGAACTTTAAAAAAAAATCATAGTTCTCTCCTTTTTGCTAAAAGTGTTGGATTCTTTGGATTGTCTAAGTAATATAGGGGATTTTTATAAAATTGAGCACATAGATATTTGGATCAACACACAACTCACAAAATAGATCAAACAATTTTACTCAGAATTGAAGAATGATACAGTGCAAAAATTGGCTTGAAGCTGTGAATGCTTTCATTAATCAAAAGTAATTGGATGATTAATTACAATGTAATACATTGGTATTAATAACTAGTCAATTCGAATGCATGAGAGAGGAATTTGAATTGATTGACTCTACATAACCGCATGGATAACGGGACATGTCTAAATCACTATCAGAGCCTAACTAGTTAGCTCCAGTTGTCTAAATCAATGCCTCGGTCAGTTTGAGTCAGTTAACTAGTCTAACTAAATGTGGTAGGTGAGGAAAGGCGCCTTCTCACATGAAAACAATCAATGGCTGGCGCTAACTGAATGTAACTGAATGTAAATGACTACTAACTAGCCTTAACTAGTCACTGACTGAACACAACTGAAGGAGGTTGGTTCTAACACTCCTAGTGGCTCCTAAATTGTAGGGATTGGTCTAGGAGGCGCCTAAACTGATGCATGCAAGTGCAGTAAGTGGCAGTTAGCCTCAACTAGTGTTCCCCACACTCTAGTAACTAGTACATGTGTCCCAATTAGGCCATGTGGACCCACAGATGATAGTGACTAAATATAGACTAAAAAGACTCCTAATTTAGACATAATTGACCAAATTAAACAAGGGAGGATTATAATCCTAACACTTTTGTGTCCTTTTTGGATTAGTTAGGGTGGTGTTTGAGTGTGTTCCTCATGAGATTGAATCAAAAGTTTGTGAAGAGTCTTCAGATTGTCTCATACTTTGTTTGCTTTTCATTTGTTTGAGTGATTGATAATCCTTGAGTGTGAAGAGCCTAACCATACACTAGTACATAATGTGAGATAAGTGACCAAAAAATAGTCAAATCTTCCTATAAATGACCACTTTTGATTTGGCGATCGTTGGTGGCTAACTTTCGGTCTCTTATCACGCGATCGAAGAAGTGATCATTTATAGTTTGTTGGTTCAAGTTATTAATTTGGTCTCTTATTTGGTCATTAATATGGTCATATGTTTGGTGATAAGAGACCGAAAATTAGCCACCAAAGCTGTCAATTCACCATTTATATGCGAATTTTGGTAATTTGTTTGGTCATTTGTCTCCCATTTGTTGGTCACTTATCTCTCATTTTCTGGTCACTAATAGTCATTTTATATGCAAATATTCATTGCTTTTTATAGATAGAGTATGGAGGAATCAAACCACCAATCTCTTGCCTATAAGGCAGGTGCTCTTCCATTGAGATAGTACCCTTGAAGTCTCTACAATACTTGCAAAAGTACCAAGCTTATTCATGTACTTCAAACATCATATATAGATTATAAAAGGCAACGAGAATTAGCAATAAAATCTACTATAGTTTTATCATGCACTCCATAAATCCAAGTTCTACAAAAGAAATTGTCCTTCTGTATATTCATTCAAAAAAGGCATGCATTAACACATTCAAAGTTCAAACAGAGATGGCAAAAATATGTTTGGTCATTCATTTATGCAAAAACTTCAAGGAGAAATGGAAAAAATGTATCATAATACCTGTCCCAAAAACAATATAAAATCAGTGATTAGTCTACATAAGAAGCAAAAAAATTAATCCATATGCCATTCTTTATAGGCAGAAATATCAACCATGTTGGAATAACCTGCAATTATAGACCCAATTGAGCAATCGAGGACAAATTTTTCATAAAAGATAAACCATTTGCATTGTATATCATAATAGATATCAAATCAATGACTTGCATTCCCCACATATAGTAGTCATATTAATGTGGAACCAATTCCTCAACAAGGAAATACTAAATAGAAATTTATGAATACTTGGGATGCATTAATGCAATCTCTTTGATGTTCACAAATCTTTCCAAGTGCAGAGATTGCATTGTTTGTTGCCATTCTATAGTCAAGCAGAAGAGTTGATGGATGACTAATTACATCATTCAACTTTGATAGAGCTAATTATGTTGTCATTGAACCAAATGAATCAATAACACAATCAAGCTGGAAAATTGGAAATACTTAAAATAATAATTATATCATGTTACACAGCTCTACCTCCAACTAGGGGTTTTATTTTTTATCCTCCATGTTTAGCACACACTCCAATTCCATAAAATGTTGAATATAGAAAAACATAATTAATCAAAAAAATACAGAAGGATAAGAAAATCAATAGATTCCACCTAAAAATCAAAATGCACAACTAGGATGATTGCATTACCTGCTGGAAATCAACATCTTCATCTTTGTAAGCTTCAAGAAGAAATGGAAAAATGTGTCATAATACCTGTCCCAAAAACAATATAAAATCAATTATTATTCTACACAAGAAGAAAAATAACTAATCCATATGCTTACATTTACTAAGTTTGGGTAAATTACTTTGTAGCAGATTGCCACACGTCGCTCTTCTTCAGTCCGGTCTTTTCCTTGCAAAAGATGTATAAGGAACAAATAACAAGCCTTTAGAATACACCCCACAATTTCGTAGTAGTAGATCCCAAGATACCAATAGTGTTGTTTGATTTATAATTGATTACATATAAAACAACTATTTGTAGCCTGATGCAGCTCTTTATCATAACATGAATGAAAAAACATTTATTTCATTATCATTACAAGAATGAAAAAGAATTTATTTCGTCTCTTTCAATTTTAACACTCCCTAAGGTCCTTGTGTTAAATCTAAAAAGCATACAAAGACAATAGATAACAACATTAGTAAATATAACTCAAAGTACAAAGAAAACAATAAGATAACCCACTGGGAGAGTTGAAACCTTCCTTATACTCTGAAATATTTTTTTACATAAGATCTTGTCTATTAAGAGACAAGTCACTACAGGAACAAAGGACATACCTGATAGAGAGAATAAATCCAATTATTGTAAGTTTAGTCAACTATAGTAGCATTCAAGGTAAATACACAGTCGACAAGCGAGGAAACCCAAATAGCTGGAGCAGCAGACCAAGAAACAACAATCCATTAATTATTAGGTAATGATGAAATTCCACGCACAAACCAAAGCTCAGTTTGTATTCCATACAAATCCCATGGATTTTTTGAGCAGGTTGTGACTTGCTTGGGGCTTATAAAAGAAAGCATAACGTTGTTTGAGTGGACTAATATCTCTATTGCACTATTTGAGTGTTTGGGTCTGCTTGAAGTGAACCGTAAGGAAACCCCAACTACTAGAGCAACAACCCAGAAACAACAATTCATAAAATATCAAGTAATGATGGCATTCCACACACAAACCATAACTCAATTGGTATCCCATACAAATCCCATGGATTTCTTGAGTAGACTGTGAGTCTTTTGGGGGTTCTAGAAGAAACCATAACACTGTTTGAGTGGACTAAGATCTCAGTTGCACTGCTTAACTATTTGGGTCTGCTTGAAGTGAACTGTAAAGAAACCCCAATTACTGGAGAAAAGACCCAGAAACAACAATCCATAAAATATCAAGTAATGATGACATTCCACACACAAACTAGAGCTCAATTTGTATCCCATATAAAGCCCATGGATTTCTTACATATTAGCATGCTCTAACAGTGCAGTAAAATATTAGTCCACTCAATTCTGAAAGCATGACCAAGAAACAACAGTCCATTAAATATCAGTTAAATATGGCATTCCACACAAACCAGATATCAGTTTGTAGCCCATACAAATACCATGACTTTCTTGTGCAGGCTGTGAGTTGTTTGGAGTTGCTAGAAGAAACCATAACCATTTTTTAGTGGACTAATATCTCTGCTGCAATGTTTGAGTGTTTGGGTATGCTTGAAGTGAACTGTAAGGAAACCCCCATTACTAGAGCAACAAACCCAGAAACAACAGTCCATAAAATATCAGGTAATGATGACATTCCACACACAAAATAGATCTCATTTTGTACCCCATACAAGGCCCATGTCTTTCTTACACCTTAGCACACTCAAACAATGAAAAAGAGATGTTAGTCCACTCAAGTCTGAACCATGACCTCCTAAGTTGGGTTGTGACCTTCTAAATGCTTCCTGAAATGAACACTGACCTTCTTCGATCTGCTTGAACTGAACTATGACCTTCTTGGGGATGGATGGACTAAACCATGACATGTATGAACTTGCTTGAGTAGGCTATGAGTTTTTTTGGGCTTCTAGGATGCAACATCCATAACAAACATAACAAAAGGGTTACGGCACCACACCATGAGGGGGCACTAGCATAAGGAACAATCAAGGGTCAACATAAGATCAATAATCAATAAGAGAGGTCATAAAAAAGTGGGAAAACAAACCCTATACCAACAAGACCAAGGTGTGTAAATCAAGGTGGGAGAATGACCCTTTTACCCATAGGATTGAGGTGTGCCATCAAGGTGGGGACACAACCCTTTTCCCCAGAAGACCAAGGTGTCAAATTGTTATATTCTCTCTCAACGTATATAGTCCATAAGTGTTCCATACCACAAAAATACATTTTATCATCACCGTATAAGGAAGGTCCATACTACAACAGTGAGCTTTATCAACACCATTTGGGAGTTCCCATTAACTCTTCCATATTCTAATTTCTCAAAGCAAAGGATTATAAAATGCTCATGAGGATGTCAATAAAATTTCCACAATTTAGCAGCAGAAAAAAAGCACATAAAATTAACATGTAAACATAAATACCTTCTCTTGTACTTAAAGTATCTCCAACAGCTAGAGAGATGGATCCCAAAAACCTAACAAATAGGCATCAATCCAACTACAACTTTTGGAAACTGCCAACTAGATTTTGATATTTAAACTTAGCAACATATATCTGATAAGAAAAAATACATAAACCATGAAAAACCATCTCAACCAGACATAAACCATGACAAACTATGACAAAAAAGTACTAGAAACAAAATAGTATCGTTATAACTAGACAAGATAATTTTAAATCACAGTTTTCATCTCTTCCAACTTTAACACTCCCAAAGGCCTCTGTGTTAAAGCTGAAAATCATACAAAGACAATAAACAAAAGCATTAGTAAATCTAACTCAAAGTACAAATAAAACAAATATTATAACCCACTAGGATCTAGTTGAAACCTTTCTTATACTCAGCAATTTGTTTTTAGATCAGATTTTGTCTATTAGGAGACAAGTCACTACATGAACAAAGGACATACCGGAGAGAGAGATAATAAATTCAATTAATGTAGGTTTAGCCAACTATAGTAGCAATCAAGATAATTACCCATTCTACAAGCAAGAAAACCCCAATTACTAGAGCAACAGACCAAGAAACAATAGTCCATAAAATATCAAATAATGGTGACATTCCACACACAAACCAGAGCTTGGTTTGTAGCCCATACAAATCCCATGGCTTTTTTAAGTAGGATGTGAGTTGTTTGGGGATGATAAAAGAAACCATAACCTTGTTTGAGTGGACTAAGATCTATGTTGCACTGTTTAATTGTTTGGGTCTGCTTGAAGTGAACTGTAAGGAAACCCCAATTACTGGAACAATAGTCCATAAAATATCAGGTAATGATGACATTCCACACACAAACTAGACCTCAATTGATATCCCATACAAATCCCATGGATTTATTACAACTTAGCACACTCAAACATGCAACAAAGATATTAGTCCACTCAATTCTTAACCGTGACTACCTAAGCTGAGATGTGACCTTCTTGGTGCTTCCTGAAATGAACAGTGACCTTCTTTGGTCTTATTGAACTTAATCATGACCTTCTTGGGGATGGCTGGAATAAACCGAGACCTGTCTGAACTTGTTTGAGCAGGCTATGAGTTGTTTGGGGCTGCTAGAAGGTCACACCCATAATAAACATAAAAAAAACGTTAAGGTACTACACTCTTAGGGGGCACTAGCATAAGGACCAATCAAGGGTACGTCAACATAAGATCAAGAGTCAACAAGAGGGGTCATGACAAAGTGGGAAAACAACACCTACACCAAAAAAACCAAGGTGTTTCAATCAAGGTGGGAGAATAAACCTTTTACCCATAGTACCAAGGTGTACCATCAAGGTGGGGACACAACCCTTTTACCCAGAAGACCAAGGTGTCAAATTTTTATATTATCTCTAAAGGTATATAGTCCATAAGTATTCCATACCACAACAGAACATTTTATCATCACTGTCACAAGGAAGGTTCATACCACAACAATGAGTTTTATCATCACCATTTGGGAGTTCCCATCAACTCTTCCCTATTATAATTTCTCAAAGCAAAGGCTTCTAAAATGCTCATTAGGATGTCAATCAAATTTCCATAATTTTAGCAGCTGAAAAAAAGCACATGAAATTAACATCTAGACAGAAATACCTTCTCATGTACTTAAAGTATGTTGAACAGTTAGAGAGATGGATCCCAAAAAACTAACAAATAGGCATCAATGCAGCTGCAACTTTTGGAAACTGCCAACCAGGTTTTGATATTTAAACTTAGCAACATATTTCTGATAAGAAAAAAGACATAAACCATGAAAACCATCTCAAATAGACATAAACCATGACAAACCATGACAAAACAATACTAGAAACAAAGTGACTATCGTTGTAACTAGACAAGATAATTTTAAAGCATAATTTTCATCTCTTTCAACTTTAACACTCCCAATATTTTAAAGCATAAAGTATCATTGTAACTTGAACCTATTGAAGTTTTTTGCAAGATAATTTAATTTGTACAATCACATCTAGTTTGATGTAGTTATCACATCCATATCTTATTTCACATTTTTTTTTTGTATTATCCCTTCGACAGATCCGCCAAGTTGATTCATGTGAATCATCATAGCGTGGTAATTGAGTTGAGTCTTGTATATTTGTTGTATCACCCTCTTGGAATTATCATGTCGTGAATTTATTTTCATTATGTTTCGTGTTCATATTTTATTTGAACTAAACCATTGTAGTTCTATCCTCTCAACAATCTGTTAAAGTTTCGACAAGTTCATGTAAATTAATGTGTCATCATGATGTTAGCTAAAAATTGTCAATTTCACAACCTCCATTAATTCTCCATATGAAACTATTCATCATGGTTGTCATCGTGCCTGATTTTCGAATGTTATAAAGTTCCCATAGTATCTCTGCCTTGCATAAAATCACCAATATCCTCCATTTTGAAAAGAAAAATATCTCTCCACTTTTGTAAAATTCTTTTAATGGTTGTTGGATGATCCAGTGGATTATTCATCTTCAAAAATTACACTGATCCAATATGGTACAATGGTAATTAATCTATGGTTCTAAGAACATAACATATGTTTGTAACTTATATGCTAAACATAGTGCGAGACTAGCCTTAATGTATGTTCTATGGTTCTAAGAACATAACATATGTTTGTAACTCATATGCTAAACATAGTGCGAGACTAGCCTTAATGTATGTTCCACATATATGCTAATCGGTGCAGTGTTACATTGTCGCGCAGTTGTCGCGCGGTTATAGCATGGGCTACGCAGTTAAAAGTTAACATTGCAACGTTTTACGCCCAGGTAGTTGGCAACGTTCTGGCGGTCTTGTTCACCGTCAAGTGGAACATCGCATGGTTCGTGAAAAGCCCACGCAGTTAAAGTAGTAACATCGCGCGGTTATAGCATGGGCCGCGCAATGAAAAGCTAACTTCACAAAATTTTGTGTGCAAGTCAGCTATAACATCGCGAGGGTAGTTGGCAACGTTCTGGTGGTATTGCGCACCGCCAATTGGAACATCAAATGGTTATCGCATTGGGTGCGTGGTTAGCTGGTGGTTACATTATATTGTGTGGCAGGATAGAAATACCACATATGGTATTAGATGGAACCGTTGGGAACCGTTGCGACATTTGGCGGAACCGAAATGAAGGTAATGTGGCATGTACAGCCAGTTGAAACGTTTCGGCAGAAAATAGAATATGGATATATGATCACCATCATATCGATGGAATATGAAGAGACGGGTAGCAGACGAGTCGAACCCGTTACTCATCCTCCCACTGAACTCTTAAATAGACGAGGCTAGCCAAAAGAGAGGAGGGAGATTCAGACTGTTTTAGAACATAGAGCATCGCGTTCTAGAGTTTGGTTGTGAAGTGTCCAGATGTTGTTACTGTGGAAGTTGACATTCTCTATTCTACTTTAGCTTTCTTTTCCTTTTGAAGGCTAATTGTAATTTCCAGAAGAGAGGTCTTAAAGACTTTGTACAACATTCTATTACAGTTGTTGAAGTTGATTCCAGAACCATTTTTGTACCATTTTAAAGAGATTAATTAGATCGGTACCCATTGGAGAGGGACCCAGAGATGTAGCCCAGTGGAGGGGGTGAACTCTGTTATCAACTTCTATTTTGTGACTCTTTGATTCGGTGTTTTTCTTTTATCTGGTTATCAGTTTTGCTATTCATTTCTGTTTTCCAGCATTCCATTGCTGTTAATGCTATTTCATGAATTAAGTAAACTGATAAACGCATTCTTTATAAACTTGTAATGCACTCAAGTTGAGATCCGACGGATCATTGGATGTGTAATAGCGGATTGAGCATTGTTTTCACATTGTATCATTTTTTCTCATCAATGGTTCTGCCTCTACATTTTTTACCCCAAATTATGGCTTACATCAAAGTTTTCTATTATCCCCCCTACGACGTCCTAGCGAGACACCAAACTGATTGTGATGTTTCAACTAATGTCATATGCATCCCATCAACATACGCCATATTGAACGTAGAAATATATCAATAAACTATAACCAAAACATATGTTAATATATAAACATGTTTATATCCTAATGGGTTAGCTCAAGTGGTTGAGAGTTGTGAATTGTAAGCTAAAGATCTCGGGGTCAAATCCCTGGGTGGCTATGAATAGATATATAAAGGCCTCCCTTGATGTCCCCACCGAGTTAGGCTC
>LPNX010028896.1:13463-104274 GCA_001517045.1 Pseudotsuga menziesii | reverse complement strand
AAATTATCAAATAATGGTTTATGCATCATAGAATTTCTCAAATCATTAAAAAAATGTCGAATACACATGTTAACATGACTAATTAATGGTAGTTTTCCAAACAAAACAAATGAAAACCCTCATTTGTTCTCTTGGTACTACTTGACCACGACTCTAGAGCAAAATGTAACCCCATTGACAAGTTTGCAATGAGTGTGTTAGCACCCTGTAATTTTCCTATGGTTGTGGTAGGAAGTCATATGGACAACCATTTCAAACCAATATTTAGACTACATTCTAGCCAATGCAGTTAAAGAGGGCTCTCTCTTGTCACAAGAACATTCACATATACGTTTAGTTTGATAAGCATTCAGAAGGCTAGATTTCTTATGGGACATATTTGTTTCTAAATTAAAAGATTGAAAGACACACAAAAATCAAAACCATTGGGAAATGGAGTCACGGTCTGAACCATTCAAGGATATTACAACAACAATGAGCAATGATTTTCCCTTTCGTATTATGAGGCAAAGTAAATGCAATATTCAACCAAATATATTCAAGTAATGGTAAGAGAGAAGAGAATAAGTCCAGTGTATCCAGGGGCACCTATCTGTGGATAAATCCCTTGAAAGAACCTTTAGCAGAACAACATATAAGAGAAATGACAGAGATGGAGCATCTAACAAGGATGAATTCCATAAAAATCATTACAGACACACAACAAATGCTACATCTAATGAAATGAGCGCTCAATAAAACAAATTCCTTACATACAACTAGAAAGCATTAGCAGGAATATACACATATGGAAAATGTTGTAAACAGGAAACACACATTGAATATAAACATCATGATGAATCTTATAAACTCAAAGAAGAATTTTTCATTATCAGTCCCAAGAAAGTCTACAGAGCTACAATCCAGGCACAGAGGCCTCAAAAATATGAAATTTGAATCAACCCTATTCTCCTTCGAAGAGGTTATATTTATAATGTTATGGCTCATGAGACCAACCTCGAAAGAAAGCCTAATTAGGTTACAAAGGGAATCAATCCCAAATCATCATCGTACATTCTAACAACTGTTAAGTGGCGTATTCACCATGATTTTTTACATAAAACAGGAAATAAGGAATATCGTGCATGCTTAATAAAACATGTAATGTGAAGGCTAGGGATTAGGCTCGCTTGACGTGACAATGATTGCTCGAAGCACCCTAAACGGTTTCTTGCTGATTCAACTCGACTCATTTCTCCTCCTTCTGGGGCATGCAGCGTGTATTTGGTCCTCCCAAACCTCTCAACGGCCTTCCACTACTCTGGAGATGGCAGTTCCAACATGAACATTTATTTTGCTAATACACGTAGTTTGGTGTGGTCCTTGTAGGAAAAACTCTGCAAGTGTGCACATGCCTCTTTAATCCAAACAATATCTCGAACTCATCGAACAATTTTTCTACAAGTACCTTGTTAGTCAGTGACTTGGTCATATCTGCAAAATTTAAGTGGTCATGTCTGCATGTAATTAGTTTTTCATAGTATTCATCCTTAGTCAACATGGAACCCTTTTCTTTCCAGAAGAAAGGGAGCCCTTTCTTAAACAATGGTTCAAATGTTTCAATGAATAACTTCACTATGTGGGACAAAACATCAACCTTTTCTTGGACTATGTCCAAGTGGTGGTATTTGTTCACAACTTTCTTGGCCCAATTCATGATTGAGATTCTGTCCTGGACCTTTGCTTTCTTTAAGTCATGTTCTGACAAGCAGTTCAGAAAATCAATAGAATTTTTGGCATATTCAATTGGTTTCTTATTCAACTTTTCTCTTGCCACTTTATAACCTATTTGGATGAATAAATCACCATTTCTTTGTCTAAAATATAGTTCAGGTAGGGCCTGAACTTGTCTACCTCTTCTATAATAGCATCATGGATAATGTGCTTTGCACCATAAACCTATGGTTGACCTGTCACCTGTTTCAATAGTCTCTCATTCTTTGTGTCCAGCTCTTAACATTTTTCCTCCCACGCTTTAGATTTGGCTTTCCAAGTCTTATTTTCTTTCGTGCACCTCCTCGTTGCGAAATCATCCAGGTTCGTTGATCGTATCCCTAGCAGATCTCGACCATTCAAAATCGTGGGGCCTACCAAAACTTTGCATCCCCTCACAGTCTTATCTCTCGTGCATGTTTAGGAAAAAAATGATGATCCTCTGTAGATCTTTCCCATCTAGAATCTCGACCGCCGGAATAAGTGGGCCCTACAAGATTTCGCAGCTTTGACACAAGTTATCCTCAGTGTATGTTGATTGTGCGAAATCCCCATCCGCCATTGATATTGGACAACATCCAATCTCTGACCATTGAAACATGGGAAGCCTAACTGATTTCGCACATCCCCACAACGCATTCCTTTGCGCATATTTCCCCAGTAAAATCCTCCTCATCCATCGAAATTTATAACCTCCTCTTCCGATGGTTGATCATGCTCCTCATTTAATCTTGTCCATGAAATTCAAGCCATATATTAAATATGTGCATCTTTCCTCAACAAAATCATTATCAACAGTCGATTTTCTTTTCCATGGATCTACACCATTCATTTTTGCCATTGGATAGCTGGGAGCAGATTTTCATGTTTGAACGAGAATGCAGGGTCATAATTCTAGGATTCTATGTGTTTTATCATGCCACACCATGGGATAACTATTTTTATATTCAATTTTGGGACAAGCTTCCAAGAAACCTCCAAATCACCAGACATGGAAAGTTGTTTACTATACCCCATTCAGTTTCATTGATCTAGACCATTGCAGGAGAAATAGTGCAGCTACTTATGCATAAATATCCAAGTTTAGCACAGGTGCTAAAAATGGCTCCAACTTGGGGATTTTATCCCCCCTGTGAGGTAGCAAAGAACCAAGTATACCACGTTCCAAATCCATTGGGATGATCCCAATCATTTCCCAAAAACCCCATAGTGGGATTTGACAACAAAAACTGAACAGATGCTGAAAAATAAACTAAAATAATTGCTTAAAGGAAATGCTCGCCATGCCGAGCTTATTCATCTCTTCCTACCCTACATACTGAGCATCAATGCCCAGCTAAGTCACCTCTAACTTCCAATGAAGCCAATCAAGAAAATGATTCCATATGTGAATTTTCTCCTCATGCTTGATCAAAAACAACAATGAAGGACCAAATGGAAAAAGGCTATGATAGGGAACTTGATCTTTGCTGCAAAGCCAGAACCATCCATTCAAACTACACAACGTCTCCACATATATAGCCACTAGGTCATGATAGCCTCTAAAAAATTATGCTATGCATCTTCCATGGCAAGGATGCTCCATATATTCAGCCACTGGATCATAAAATCTAGGGCAGTCCTCGGAAATTATTGTCATCTAATTATCCCAATACTGTTGTGCCAACTGTATCTTCCCCTGCATACTGTTAAGTTGTTCTTCAAAATAACCATGCAAGGGATGCTCATGGCAACTTTTAAATGACACATCAATTACTTCACTCCAAATGTCAGGACCCAAAACCTGCTTTCCTTCATGCATTTCGTAGGGAATATCTTCAATAAAATCAAGTGAACTAAGCTCTTCTTGATATAAGAGTTCTGAATTGGAAGAACATGAAGAGACATCCCATTTAGGACCCTCATCTTATGAGTAGCTGTCCTCATATTTATCATACATCCGAGGACATAAATATTCTACAAAATCCCACAGACAGGAATTGCAACAGGGCCGCTGCTTTCTTCATCAACCAAATGATAATACTCCTCCTATATGGATCTAGGATGATCATTTGTTTGTTCATAAAGAGAAAAACTGGAATGCGCTACAGATTCTACTGGTTCACCCTCCTCATTATCCATTCCCAAAAGTTCCATGACATCGTTCCTAACCTCCATTTTCGGTGTTTGATTAGAAACCCTTAATCTTTGTTTAAGAAAATCAAATGAGGAAAAGCATAATGGAAAACAGTTACCTTCCTCCTGTTGATTGTATTCTTCATGAAAAGTAGGACTGGGAGGCAAAGGAGACTTTAGTTGTTCATCCTCTAATTCCAACTGCAGAGGGTTTTCAGGGATTATTTGATTTCTTGGAGAATGGAGGGGTCCTTTGAAGTCATGATCTCCTTTCTGTTGTCCGTAATATTTTATGGCAGGTGGGTTGTGGTCCATAGTGAGACTCTCCATCAACCTTTCCATGGCTTCCATCATCCTGTCTATCCTGACCTCTTGTGAAGTAGAGGAAAAAGGTTGTATGGGATCTTTATCCTTCCCTTTTTCTTCCTCCTCTCTCCTTTTCTCTCTAGCAGCAGTCAGGTTTATTTCTACCTCTATGGCATCATTCATCATATCAGCTAGGGATGATGATTTTATTTCACTTAGAGATAGAGTGAATTCACTATCAAATGCCTCAGCATATTGCAGTTGGGAAGAACCAAGGGGAGGCCTGAATTGGGAAGGGATACCGTGATATACTTTCATAAACCTGTGAGAAAAATTCCTGGACGGATTCACTCTCCCCCCTCTTCATGGAATGGAATTGGGACAAGAATTTCCTGGGGTCTTTCTTTTCTGCCCATTGGTCCTTGAAAGAATCTTCAAAATATTGATAGCTTATAATGGAGTTGTCTGGAAGGCTAGTCAACCATCTTCTTGCCTCTCTAGCAAGTCTTTGGGAAAACAATCTGGCTTTAATGTCTTCATGGTCTACTTCTTCCAGGTTAGTCCAGTCTGTGAACCACTCCAAGTGTTATTCAGTTGCATACCCCCTCTCCCCAGTAAATTGTTTAAGCCTCTAGGAATAACCCTTGGGAAGGTCATGCAGAACATTAAGGAGAAGTATAGGGGAAAATATTTTAGCCTTTGTTGGGGTTATAACAGAGCTATGAAGGACTATAAAACTGAATGAGAAAGGTTTTTTAAATTGTGAAGTGGTGGGAGATAAGGTTGTGGCAGCAGAATTTTCTTGGATATTGGAGTTTACTAAGGACAATTTAGAGCTAAGTGGAGGGTGTTCTTGGTCATAAAAGTGGGCTCAGCATATGTATACACTATAGCGCCACGAGTTTCACAGGGATGATGCTTTTTCTTATGTGGCTCGACCGAAGTATCTTGGTCAAAGTCATATGTACAATATGAAGGGATAATTTCAGTTCTTAAAGAAGGATATACAGGGGTTAATCCATGGCCTTGTTCCGAGTGGAATAAAAAATGGAAAGATTCTTTGACCACCCTAGGGAAGGACATGAGAAAACTTAATAGGAAATACAAGATATCTTGAAGAAAATTCACAATGGAGAGCCTCATTTTCACCGTGCTCTTCTAGGACTATTTTATTGAGCTCATTTTCCCACTAGGGTCACCATACAAACTCTGAAAATTTTTGCAGCTTCTAGGTGGTCAGAATTCCCAATGGAGTCACCTTCCAAGGCTTTGAGTGGAGTCACAATAACATATACAACCAACATGTGTCTAGGACCAGATGCTCAACCAGGTCATAAAACTGAAGCAATGTCATTTCCCCAAGGAGATAATAACAATTAGTCCCCGACAATGGTGCCAAGATGTTAGCACCCTATAATTTTCCTATGGTTGCAGAAGGAAGTCACAGGGGTAACCTTTTCAAACCAATTATTAGACTACATTCGATCCAATGCAGTCAGAGAGGTCTCTCTCTTGTCACAAGAACATTCACATATACATTTAACTTGATAAGCATTTAGAAGGCTAGATTTCTGATGGGACAGATTTTTTTGTAAATTAAAAGATTGAAAGACAGACATATATCAAAACCATTGGGAAATGGAGTCACAATCTGAACCATTCAAGGATATTACAACAATAATGAACAATGATTTTCCCTTTCGTATTCTGACGCAAAGTAAATGCAATATTCAACCAAATATCTTCAAGTAATGGTAGGAGAAAAGAGAAGAATTTCAGTGTAGCCAAGGGGCACCTATCTATGGATGAATCCCTTGAAAGCACCTTTAGGAGAACAACAAATAAGGGAAATGAAAAATATGGAGCATCTAACAAGGATGAATTCCATAACAATCGTTACAGACACACAACGAATGCTACATCTGATGAAAGGAGTGCTTAATAAAACGAATTCCTTACATACAACTAGAAAGAATTAGCAGGAATATACACATATGGAAAATACTGTAAACTGGAAACACACATTGAATATAAACACCATGATGAATCTCATAAACTCAGAGAAGAATTTTTCATTATCACTCCCAAGAAAGTCTACAGAGTTACAATCTAGGCACAGAGGCCTCAAAAATATGAAAGTCGAATCAATCTTGTTCTCCTCCGAAGAGTTTATATTTATAATGCTATGGCTCCTGAGACCAACCTTGAAAGAAAACCTAATTAGGTTACAAAGGGAATCCATCCCAAATCAACATCGTACATTCTGACAGTTGTGAAGTGCACATGCCTCTTTAAATGTGAACAATATCTCGAACTCGTCGACCAATTTTTCTACAAGTACCTTGTTAGTCAGTGACTTGGTCATATCTGCAAAATTTAAGTGGTCATGTCTGCATGTAATCAGTTTTTCATAGTATTCATCCTTATTCAACATGGAACCCTTTTATTTCCAAAGAAAGGGATCCCTTTCTTAAACAATGGGTCAAGCATTTCAATGAACAACTTCACTTGGTGGGACAAAACAAAAACCTTTTCCTGGACTGTGTCAAAGTGGTGGTATTTATTCACAAATTTCTGGCCCAAGTCATGATTGAGATTCTGTCCAGGACCTTTGCTTTCTTTAAGTCATCTTCTGACAATTTGTTCAGAAAATCAATAGCATTTTTGGCATATTCAACTCATTTCTTATTCAGCTTTTCCCTTGCCATTGTTATAACCTATTTGGATGAATAAATCACCATTTCTTTGTCTAAAATATAGTCTAGGTAGGGCCTAAACTTGTATGCCTCTTCTATAATATCATCCCAGATAATGTGATTTTCCCCCTGAACCTGTGGTTGGCCTGTCACCTATTTCAACAATCTCTCATTCTTTGTGTGTGGCTCTTGAGATTTTTCCTCCCACGCTTTAGATTTGGCTTCCCAAGTCTTAATTTCTTTCATCCACCTCCTCGCTGTGAAATCATCCAGGGAAATTGATCGGATCCCCACCAGATATCAACCGTTCAAAAGCACAAGGCCTACCAACACTTCCCAACCCCTCACATTCTTATCTCTCTTGCATGTTTTGGTGGAGAAATGATTCTCCTCCGTAGATCTTCCCCATCTAGAATCCCAACCGTCAGAATAGGCGGGCCCTACAAGATTTCACGGCTTTGACACAAGTTATCTTCTGTGTATGTTGTCTGTGATAAATCCCCATCCGTCATTGATCTTGGACAACATCCAATCTATGACCGTTGAAACATGGGAAGCCTAACCAATTTCGTACATCCCCACAACTCATTCCTTCATGCATATTTCCCCAGCGAAATCCTACACATTCATCGATCTTCATCACCTGCTCATCCAACGATTGATCCTGCTCGTCATTTAATCTTGTCCATGAAAGGCAAGCCATCTATTAAAGACGCAAATCTTTCTTTGTCAAAATCATTATCAACCGCCGATTTTCTTTTCCATGGATCTGCGCCATTCATTCTTTCCACTGGATAACCGTGAGCGGATTTTCATGTTTGAACCAAAATGCAGGGTCGTAATTCCAAGATTCTGGATGTTTGCTCATGCCACACCATGGGATAACCCATTTTTCTATTCAGGTTTAGGGCAAGCTTCCCAAGCAAGCTCCAAACCACTAGACATGGAAAGTTTTTTCCTATACCCCTTCAGTTTCACTGACCTAGACCTTTGTAGGGGAAATAGTGCAGCTACCTATGTAAAAATCTCCAAGTTTAGCACAGTTGCTAATAAAGTGCATCCCATGTACCCTAATTTCAAAATTAACATTCTACATAGTTGCACTTTTACTCATCCATGCTCCCACTAACCTAGCTACTTATGTTATAACTATAATTTTTTAAACATAAAAACACATCGAATAAAATGTTTGAAAGATGGAATTTAATTGCAAAATGTAGCTAATTGGATTCTTTTAATTATATTCACTTATTCGAATTACTTTAAATGAAAAGAAGTCCCATAGCTCAAAGGAAATACCAAAACTTCCTGTATTAATAAAAAAAATTAAACCAACGCTTCGTGCATCTATACAAAAGTTAACAAGATTAATGCCCATTCCTTAAAAGTAGAATAATTCCGTATATTACTTTATTTTTATCCTAAAAGAATGATAATAGTTTTAATAATTTATAGTTAATAAACTAAACTATTATCATTCTTTTATGGTAAGAATATAATATAAGGAATTATTCTACTATTAAGGAAAATGGTCATTAATTTTGTTAAATTATATATTAAGGAAAATTGTCGTTAAACTTGTTAAATTATATATATATATATATAAGAAATTTAAAAAAAAACATACAGAAAATGTTAGCGCTTTTTTTGCAATCAGAAAAGAGAGCGGGAAAGATTGTGGAAAAGGGGCAAAGAGAATGCAGAGAAACCCCTATTAATCTTCTTCTCATGAACCCTATGCATTATGTCTAGCATTAGAGAAAACCCATAAGGAAGGGAGATAGGAGGCCCTTTTTGAGCTTTTGCAGTGATCGTTGGATGCTGAGAAATAGTGTTCTCAAGCTCACCCACATGAAGATTTACATGTAGTGAGTTTGGATTTACACCTTGTCCACGAAACTTTAATCTTTGAATTTAAACTTTCCCACGAAGATTCAGTTTCTGAAATAGGGTTTGAAACGTATTGTTGTTGTTGTTGTTGTTGTTGTTATTGAAGTCATATGTCATAGTTTTGATTTATTTGTAAAATGTAAAAATAACTTCAAAATTCAAGTAATGGGGTTTTTCTATCTAAGAATAGATCGGAGCAAATGATAGATCATATTTCATCTTCTGCAAAGTATTGTTTTCAAAATTCTCATTTTGTTTGTGTTGTCTATGTTCAGAATGGAACCGTAAAGGTTGCGAGAAGTAGGAAAATTGTTTGAGGAAATGCTTGAATGATTGATGGAGGAGTTAGGATTCTTGCATTGTCTTTGACCGAGAAAGAACAACTTACTTGATCTTTATAAGAGGAAAGACAAAGAATTCATGTTGGTAGCATGATATCAAACTCAGACCATCAATGCCTATTCCAAGAGAACTCCAAGTTTCTCATGTAAATACCCTCTTTTCCCATTAGATTTAATTTCAAACTCCACTTAGAATATTATGAGATAAGATCTTGATCTAAGCTAATCTAAGCTAATCAAGAAATTACATGTTTTATTACAAATGACCATTGTTCATGTTGCAAACAAGGTCAATTTATAAGTTATTATGGATTTATCTTTTACTCTCTATCTAGGTTCCTTTTTTTTAAATTAAAGTATTAAACCTTGGATAAGGTTGTTTTATTTCATAGGTTAGCTGGTCATGGATCTTTAATAATGGATTATTTTACTAGATCAATTCGGTCGACTGGTAGCATAACAGGGGTGAGCATTCAAACCTGCAATCTTCAGGTCATGATTAATCTTCCACACGTGAAAGACTTTAGGGAAAGAATAAGATTGACCCTCAAGGGCCTATTACATATGTGTATGTGTGTGTTGCTTAGCTTTGGTATTCAATTTTCCTGGATTGTGCTCCATGAAACTTGAACTCTCATGAGCCTGGAGTGTATGCCGAAAGCATCGGATAAAATACCTTCCTTGTTTAAGGCTAAACAAGGTATTTCTTTCTTTTATTTGATAGCTTTATAAGGGATCTTTATTTTCACCCATTAAAACAAAAACTATAGATCTATTATTCTGGTCATGTGATGCCTTTCACTTTTACTTTCATTCTCTCTTTATCGCCTTTTAACCAGTCGAGTTGAAGCATTTTGAATAGATCAAATATTTTTAAAATGGGTTAAGTCTATGCATGTGTCTATTGTTAATTAAGTCAATTTTATTGAACACTAGTTGATTGATCGTTGGGAAATGCGCTTAAGCATAAAACCATAAACAATGAAGCCTTATTTAGTTTTTTACTTGCATAATCTTTTTAGGTAGGCATACAACTCACTCTAAAGAAACCATTTTAATTATTTTATTACGTTGATAGATGTTTTTATTTGAGATTTTGGGAGGACTACGACCTATACTTTTTCATCTACGGACGAGGATGAGACAAGTGCACTGTCCATATTTATTCTATAGAACTCGTTCAAAAATTGAAATAAACAATTATAAAAAAGGGAATATAAAAAATAACTAGTAGCTAGTTGATGAATGGATAACCAACAGTTCATGGCAGATAACCAGAATAATGTGAGATAAAAAGAAAAAGAATATAAAAAATAACTGATAGTTGATCAATGGATAACAGGAATAATATCGGTGATAACATGTAGCTAAGCATGGATAACTCAAAGTTGAACTAGTTTAACTAGAAAAATATGACGAATAAAAAATATTTCCAAGTTGTCTTCCATTACATAACTATCTCTCAACCATTTGATCCTGACGTGATCCAGCGACAAACTATGTGGGTGTGATAGTATCTTATGTTAGGATTATTAATCCTCCCTTGTCCAATTTGGTCATATGTCTAAATCAGAAGTCATGTCTAAATCGGGAGTCCATCCAGTCTATTTTTAGTCACTAGAACCACTGGGTCCACTTGGCCTAATTGGGGCACATGTTTCAGTTACTAAAGTGTGGGGAACACTAATTGAGGCCTACTGCCACTGATTGCACTTGATTGCATCATTTTAGGAGCCTCCTAGACAAATCCCTACAATTTAGGAGCCACTAGGAGTGCCAAAACCAACCAAGCTCAGTTCAATTCAATTAATGACTAGTCAAGCTAAGTTAGGAGTCAGTTGCATTCATTTCTAGTCCTCTACATTCAATTAGCACTAGGTTTACATGAATGCACTCAGGAGGGGCGCATTTCTCACCTACCACAGTCAGCTAGCCTTAGTCAACACTGAATGTAACACTTGAGTTGTGTTTTAGAGTTCCGATGAACTCCGATTATGGTTTATACAAGGTCAGTTAACAATTGAGTCCTCCGATAGTGATTTAGACAAGGTCTTAGTTACCTACAGTCAAGTAGTGTCTAATCAATTCGAATTTCCTCATGTGGATTCGAATTGCTTATGGCTATTAAAGCCATTGTACTTCATTTTAATTATTATCTAATTACTTTTTTTATTAATGAAAGCATTCACAGTTGCAAGCCATTTTTGCACTGTTTCATTCTTCAATTGCTGAGTAAATTGTATGATCTACTTTGTGAGTTGTGTGTTTGTCCACGGATCTATGTGCTCAATTTAATATGGTATCAGAGCCTCGGTGCAAAAGACACCTCTCCTCCTCGGATCTCCAGCTGGATCATTTTTTTTAACAAATTGCTCCTTCTAGTACTGCACCAGAAGCAGAGAATTTACCACTCAATATCCCAAGTTAGGAAATTGTTGATCAAGCTTGCTTGATCAACTATGTTGGGTGTGAAGGAAATTCCAAAAGTGAAGACTGTTGACCTTACTTTGTATGTTTGATTATGTGACAGGTTATCGGCTTTTCTTACAGCATTCGCTACAAGCAACCCTTTCTTCTCACTACATTTGCTACAGCAGCTCAGTCCTTCTTACTGCATTCAAAATGGCTCATCCAGTAGAGCCTCTCACTCCCTTCAACTATCACCAGTGGAAGGAAGACATGATAGTAATGCTCTGCACCAGGTATCTCTTTATACTCATAGAAGAAACAGAGGTAGTGCCAGCTTTAGATAATGACAAAGAAAAGTACTTGAACAGGCTTGATGAATCCCATCGACACTTGCTCTCCTCAGTCTCTAGAGATCTTTGATTCCACATCCAAGGATTGAAGACTCCCAAGGAGGTTTGGGACATGCTTGCCTCATTATTTGATAAGCAGGATGAGATGAGGATCCATCAAATAGAAAATGATCTGATCACTCTTAATCCATCCAACTTCGAATCACTGAATGAATTCTTCACAAAGTTCAAGAACCTGATATACCAGTTGAAGCAATGCAAAGTGGAGAAGGATGAATATCAGCTCATCCTTTCCATTCTCACAAAGTTCAATGCAAACTACTCAGTATTTGTATCCACCTTCCAAACAGTAAGGCTCACTACTCCAAATTGGAAGATGCCCACTCTTAATGCCTTCATCCAATCTCTTATTTCTAAGAATAATAAATTGATCCAAATGGGGATCATTCTATCTTCCAAAGATCTAGCTCTGGTTGCAAGAGGAGATAAGGTAGCGAATGACAAAGGGAAGCAAAAAGATGAGTCTCCTATGAAGAAAGAGAAATCAAAAGAGCCTTCAGGTTCGAAGAGAAGCAAGGAGAATGACAAAGGCAAGGTCCTCTGCTCTTACTATGGAAGGGGCTTTCATTCAGAAAGATCCTATATGAGAAGACAACTTTATGAAATGGCTCTTCTTTTGAAGAAACATAACATTTCTGTACCTACTAGCGCAAGGAAGGATGACTCTGAAGAAGAAGAAGAAGATGATGAAGAATACCAAAGGAAAGGCCATGCACTGAAGGCTTGCTGCACATCAGCACATGTCTTCTTCATTGATTCTAGAGCTTCCAACCATATGGCTGCATCCAGAGAATCATTCTCTTCTTTTCATTCCTTTGATGGTCCTAGTATTCAGATGGGCAATAACAGTAAATTCAAAACAAAAGGGAAGGGCTTTGTCAAGCTTGAACTTGGAAGGTTCAAAGATGTGCTATTTGTTCCCTCCCTAGCTTCAAACCTATTATATGTCTATCAGATGACCCATACTGGATTTCCAAAGTAAGTGATATTTGGTCTTGACTCAGTGGAGAACACAGATATCTCTACTGGGAGCATCATAGCGAAGGGTGCTGCAAATCATGCTTCAAAATCATATGAGTTCTCACATTTCATGCCTCCTTCAGAACCAATGCACTCTCAGTAGCCACTTGCAGGGGAATGTAAAATCATTGCATCTACTTCTTTTACAACTTCTACTAGTATTGCAGATCCATCTTTATCAGTTTATGAGATTGAGATTCAGGGTGACTCAGATCTAGATTCAGTCCCTACTTCCAAACTGGAAGCTAGGAAGATGACTGGAAACTCACCTGACACTCAGAAAGGAAAGGCCCTTGCACTATGCCATGCAATATTACCTCCTTAAGAGAGATGCAATAGACTCCCTGTAAGATGCTATATGGAAA
Source organism: Pseudotsuga menziesii (assembly GCA_001517045.1). Lineage (NCBI taxonomy): Eukaryota > Viridiplantae > Streptophyta > Pinopsida > Pinales > Pinaceae > Pseudotsuga > Pseudotsuga menziesii. The sequence continues at coordinate 90,970 of LPNX010028896.1, read as the reverse complement.
GGACTCGGTCTCACTACATTCAGAAGAATGGATATGATCATACACCTCTTCATTCAACAAGAGACAAAGGTTACATTCCTCCTTCCTTCCATCATCATTTTTGGAGAAAAAGGAGAAGTCTACATGCCAGGCCCTAGAATACATGTGCACAGCACACCATGCATGTTGCTTCGCTACCTCACAGAGATGAATATTGCAGCAACATATTTTCAAGTTTTTCAAACTTGAGACATGATTCTACCTGCTTAGATAGAGGGGGGGCTTTTTTCCCATGTGCTTTTTGCCCCTGCTCCTTCTATTAAGCAATTACTTTATTTTACTTGATGTAATGGGTGACCTATGGTCTTAGTTACCAAGGCCCACAGATTGTCCAAATTATTATTCAGGGGGGGTGTTAGGATTATTAATCCTCCCTTATCCAATTTGGTCATATGTCTAAATTAGGAGTCATGTCTAAATCGGGAGTCCATCCAATCTATTTTTAGTCACTAGCACCACTGGGTCCACTAGCCTAATTAGGGCACATGTTTCAGTTACTAAAGTGTGGGAAACACTAATTGAGGCCTACTGCCACTAATTGCACTTGATTGCATCAGTTTAGGAGCCTCCTAGACCAATCCCTACAATTTAGGAGCCACTGGGAGTGCCAAAACCAACCAAGGTCAGTTCAGTTCAGTTAATGACTAGTCAAGCTAAGTTAGGAGTCAGTTACATTCAGTTCTAGTCCTCTACATTCAGTTAGCGCTAGGTTTACATGGCTGCACTTAGGAGGGGTGCATTTCTCACCTACCACAATCAATTATCCTTAGTCAACAATGAATGTAACACTTGAGTTGTGTTTTAGAGATCCGATGAACTCTGGTTATGGTTTAGACAAGCTCAGTTAACTATTGAGTGCTCCGATAGTGATTTAGACAAGGTCTTAGTTACCTACAGTCAAGTAGAGTCTAATCAATTTGAATTTCCTCATGCGGATTCGAATTGCTTGTGGCTATTAAAGCCATTGTACTTCATTGTAATTATTATCTGATTACTTTTTTTATTAGTGAAAGAATTCAAGGCTGCAAGCCATTTTTGCATTGTTTCATTCTTCAATTGTTGAGTAAATTGTGTAATCTATTTTGTGAGTTGTGTGTTTGTCCACAGATCTATGTGCTCAATTTAACATCTTAGAATTTTGGGGTGGACTATTATCTATGTATTTTCATCCATGGACGAGGATGAGACAAGTGTACTGTCGATATTGATTCTATGGTAGTGGTTTGAAATTAAAAATAAACAATTATAAAAAAATAATATAAAAAATAACTAGTAGATGATGAATGGATAACTGGTAATTGATGCATGGATAACTCGTAGATGATGAATGGATAACCGACAGCTGATGTCACATATCTAGAAGAATGTGAGAGAAAAAATAATATAAAAAATAATTGATGGTTGATAAATGGATAACTCGTAATTGATGTTCAAAATAAATAATTAGTAAAAAAAAAAGAATTTAAAAAATAACTAGCTATTATAGCTGATTTTAATTGATGTTATAGCTGATTTATAAAAATATTAATTGATGTTATAGCTGATTTTACCACACCAGGTGAATCACACTTGTATGGCATTCCCCTGTCTCGCTACAAACTCCTTAGACCCCTTGGACCATTTTTTGTCCTTTGATGTTTCCTAGACCATCCCTAAAAACATGTGAAAATTCATATACGTGACTTTTAAACCCCTAATCACATATATACATGTGTTTGACCCCTAAAACCGCGTACATCGGGATGTGTACAAAATCCAAATCCTTTTGGAGTTTTCCTTGACATGGATCTGACTCACTTGACTCCTGACCTTCCATATGCCTTGAGATCGCTCGGATTTGACCTTTCATTACCCCTTTGAAAAGATATATAAGGAACTCTTTGATACATTGAAGGCATATAAGAGAATTGTGAGCAAAGAAACTATAGTCCATTGTTGTCGGAACTTGTGCTTGAGTCCGTATCCCTTTGTCCCTTGGAGCACTTTGGTGTTCTTCCCAAGCTTTCCTTTTTCTTGTGAGCTTGCTATCGAGAGATGGAGGATTGAGGTGGTGGAGGCCCAAGTGGGGGATTTAGTTTCTCCGATTCACAGACGTGCCGACAGAGGTTGTATCCATTGTAATTTCTGATTTTATATTAATAGAAATATCTTTTCCTACCCAATAATGTATGTTTGAATGAATATTTTATCCATGGATGGTTTCAAATACTTATACATTGTTGATTATATATGCTAGAATAGATCTAACACCAATATATATAGTATGCTTGTCTTGTTTACTTGTTATTGAGGAAGTGATTCATCAATTCAAGATGAAGTTGGAAAGCTCAATGGGGATCTACTTCAACCGTCTGGAATAAGGTACGAGGTCTGATCCTTTAGTGTTAGATATTTGATTTCTATTGCATATTGGAAAGGATTGATTTATGGATTCAAGTTGTTTGTTGTGGTAGCCCAAGCCATAGGAATTTCTCTCTGTAACAGAATTGGCGACTCTGCTGGGGAGGTTCCTAGTAGTTGTCCTTTGGGGATTTTCTAGTGGCATTCAATGAATTTGAGTTGTTGTTTTTCTCTTGTTTCTGTGTCGGTTCTGGGGGCATGTTTGCCTGGTAGTGTCTGATTGGTGTGAAATTTGTCTCAACTTGTCTGTTTGCCTTTATTTTTATACACCTTTCTTCTTGTACGCGAGTTTTTGGATCATAGTCGCGTATATACGCGGTTTTCACTGCTATTTCCGCGTACACACGTAGGTTTACTGCGAACAGTCGCGTATGCCCTTAGTTTTTCCTTCTAGAGGAAGATTGATTATTGTTGGGTGAATTTTGATGATTGCTGAGTCTCCTTTGATACTGCTAGAGTCTGTATACACCTCTATTTCTGATTAGAGACGTTTTTTTAGGGTAAAATTTCTTTTTTTGAAGAATGTTCTTATCATTGCATTTTCGATTTTTTGTTTTGGCATTAGTGCATTAGATTTATTTTGCCTTAGTACTTTGCTTGAGTGTTGCTTGAGTGTGCTTGCAGAGTCTGGGGGTTGTAGAACCATTCTTTTGCTCTAGTATCTCATTTTTATTTCAAAAGATCCAAAAATATTTGTTTATCATTATGCATTGCATCTTGCATTTTGCATAGTACTTGCACTACATTTGCTTTGGAGTATTAGTCGGGCATTCATATAGGAAAGCTTGCATTTATCATTTGAAGAAAAACTGTGCATTACACGTAGTAGCATACCCTGTTTTTCATGGACACAATGCATTTGCATTGATTTTTAGGTGTGCATTTTACTTCATGTTGTGTCATAACACCATTAGTTGCACGACCATATACCTCTTTTGAGTAATAAATCCAATTAAAATCAACGCTTAATTAAAATGAACTACACTATTTTATTTGATAGGGTTCACCAACAAGATTAGGTTTTAGGGTCTTGGAATAGGTCATTGTGAGTAAATTCTCCAAGACAACTAAACAACAACATGTATGTGTTTGTCCAAGTGAGTGTGTGAAATTCCTTGGTATAACCAGTGTTTCTCAAGATCCTCCTCTCAAAAGGGAGTTAAGCACGAGGCAGTGTGAACGGTTATTGATTGGGATGACCCCTAGTCATAACTGAGTAGCACCGGAGATATTTCCAGGATTGCATTCGTATCTGGGGGATATTTCGAGAGTTTCGAGCTTTGTTACCCTGCCCATATGGTCAATCCCACCTACGACTGTTCGCCTAAGCATTGATTATATTGAGGTGACCTTAGTTGCCTTACCTAGGATATCGAGGGGGTACTCTACAGGGGTTATTTTACGGGTGTCCCGGCTAGGTTGGGGTCGAACAGCACAGTCACTTTACGCATTGAAGCTAAGGGCCACAATAATTGGTTACATACCTCCGCTTGTTGTTTATGGGAGTCTCAAGCCTCTCCTAGGCGAGACATACTTGCTTCATTTGGGAGCTCATTTATCCTACCCTTGATTGCTTGTGTTTGGATTTAGATTTTATTGGTGTATGCTCTGTGCATGTTATCTTTCCTAGGGTTGTGTAGATAGAGATTCTTTTATATTTTTTGATTCATTGTGGATTCGGGTGCGGCACCTCGCCGTTCTCGTCGTTTAGCAGGACTTCCGCCTTCTACGTCTCCTCCTCCTTTGGGAGAGAGAAATAGACAGTCCAGGCAAACTACTTCACACATTGATTCACAGATGATGGGAGACCATGTAGAAGGTATTCCTGAACCACCTTCTCCTATTCAATTGGAAGATGGGGAGTTTACTCCTAACTATGATCCTTCACCTAATTTGACTGAGTTAGGTCCTATGATTTCTGAGAAAGGTACTTTTCATGATAGACCTACTTACTCTAGTGTTGATCCCCCAGTGATGCATCGCTAGTATGGAAGGCTGAAAGATGATGAGACTCATTTTGAACCCACGAGCACTAGTTATGGTAGTTATGGCATATCTGGTTTTCCTACACATGATTTGGAATTTCATGTCGAGTCGGAGTTTGAGCCTAACACTACGCCTGGGGGCACTCTCATTCCTTACCATCAGGAGATGTTTGGGGGAACAAGTCACATTGCACCTTCCATCCCAGCGGTGGAAGCTACATCACATATTCCTCCTAGGCCTAGGGCTAGTGATCCTATTAGGATACCAGATCCGAGACGAGTGACTATAGGGAACAACACATACATAATTACACAGGTCCCTTCATCCTCTGTCCCTAGTTCTTCAAATGTTCACCCTCCACCTCATTCACGTGGTCCTTCGGGCCAGAACATTGCTAGAAGTCATGTCCATACTGTGGTTACTTGACCAGTTGTGTCTTAGGTTCACATACCGCCCGTTGTTTCGGGAGGTCATTTTCACACTTCTAGAGGTCGTGTTACTACTTTCGGCGCGTATATTCCTACTTCCGGAATGTATATTCCTACTTTCAGTGCGTATATTCCTACTTACGGAGTGTCTCATGGGACATCTCATGCAATGAATTATGGACCTTATTATGGGACGAAATATGGACAAGGTTCTTCACCTTATATGTGCAAGTATCAACAACCCGCTTACTCTCCAAATTACGGCTTTGTAGCTCTGAATAGTCAAGGTACACCACACTATGGTGCTTCCATGCCACCCTATACGGGTCAAATGGGAGGAGGGAACTATGGCCAATGCCATGGTGGTTATGGTAATCAAACCTATGTGAATCAAAACTATCAGGGAGCGGTCCATCGACCTAATCATCCTAGACTCCCTTTCCTCGCAATGTTGAATCTTCCTAACTTGTCGATATTGATGAAAAATCCTGTAGCTCATGACCCGGCTTGGCCGACTGTCCCTACTAAGCTTCCCTCGAACATACCCAAATTCGAGGGAAAACCGGGAGAGGATCCGAGCGAACATGTTACTACCTTTCACCTATGGTGCTCTTCGAATTCCTTACACCAGGACTCAATCCATTTAAGGCTGTTTCAATGCACCCTTACAGGGTTGGCCGTGAAATGGTATATAGAGCTACCTAGGGGGGCATTTGCTTTGTTCGATGACCTAGAGATGACTTTTCTTAACCACTTCCAGCTACCAGTGCATTACAACGTTGGTACGGAACTCTTGTTGACATGTTGGCAGGATAAAGCCACACATATCTCAGATCATATCCAAGAGTGGCGTAGACGGAAGAGGTTGACTAAAGCCTTCATACCAGTCATTCATATCCAGTCATGGATAGAAGCAGCCTGCATGAGCACATACAAGTTTGGGAAGAATTTTTATGACATTGTTCATGCCTATGATCTCCCATCCATCCCGCCCATCCTGAATCATCACGCAGGTTTGCATTTTATGAATAAAGTATCCTTACTTTGGCTGGTAACCAAAGACAAGGAAAATTGTTTTTATGTTAATAAAATGCTTAGGTGGTTACATTGGATTTCTGATTACACTTAACCCTTGTTATATCATGCTTAGAGTAGGAAAATAAGCTCCTTGAAAAAGAGCATTTACTTTCTACATTCCTACTTAGCTATAATATGTTAGGAACCCATGTCAATCCTTCTCTTTACCGTGTTAGTATATTGTTGTTGGACGCATATGCTTTGTAAGTCGTCCCATAGTAATTGTTGATCCATAGTTTGTGTTATTGTTGTTGGGAGCATATGCTTTGTAAGCCGCCTGTAGTATTTGTTGATCCATAGTTTATTTGCCCATGTTTTTGACCCATAGTATTGGCGCATGGTTTTGATCCATAGTTTATATTGGCCCATGGTTTTGACCCATAGTATTGGCGCCTATTTTTAGTACATAAGTGTGTATTGAGGCCAAGGAAGGCACCTTGAAGTTATTTTGTATTGAGCTTGCTCAAAGGAGGTTGCCCCCTCGAAGTGGCCTGCGATTAATATGAAAGTGATTTTGAGTTCTGCTGCTATATCATGTATTTTGATTAATTATTTGCTGCAGGGTCCTCACATCTGGTATCAGAGCACTTTCTTGGGCTCGTTGGGTGAAATTTCTGCCCAGTTTTTTTTTTTCACTTTTGTTGCAGGTTCGGATCTGGGAATAATCCCTATCCGCTTAACTGTGGGAAGTACTTGGGCATAAGCCCTAAAACTCATTGTGAGGAGTACCACAGGAACCCCGAAGTAGCTGACCCATTGAGAGGACCTGCCAGCGAAAAGGGCAACGACCCCTACCTGATTGACTAGTTCCCACCCATGAGGTAAACCAAGAGCTATCGTTTGTGGCCAAGCGGTTATCAATTTTACCTGAGCCATGGAGTGAGGGGTACTTCCCCAATACGCAAGCCATCAGACAGCATTGGTGGTTGAGTGAATCCCTTGAACCGATAGGAAGCCGCACATACTTGGGGTCCGGTCAGTTTCATGCCGTTGCAGATCCATTTGCTGCCGATCACTTCCACGCCATTGCAGATTCCACTATTTCCAATCACTTTCGCGCCGTTGCAGATCCCTTCCTGATAAAAAATAAAAAATAAAAAAAGAAAGAAAGAAAGAAAGAAAAGAAAGTATAGAATTCTGTTTTTCGGCCATATCTCCTTGGTTTCAACTTTGTTTTCCCTAAAACTTCACTGACACCTCTGCAATTCCATTCTGCATATTTCAATCTTGAAGACCCTATCCCAAATTCCACTTCCCAAGACCCAAAATTCCACATTTGTCTATTTTTAGGGTTTGCCATAACTCCTTCGATTTTCACCCAAACACCTTCAAGTTTTGCCACCGTATTCCTTTCCTCATTCTGCTTCTTTGTCCCTCTATACCAAATTTTCTCATTCTTTCACCCCGCTCCTAAAATCCCCATTTTTTGCTTCCCTGTCCTTTCGACAATGTCCAAAACTTACTCAAACCCACATTACCCTTCCGTTTTTTTCCCAAATCCAGATTTTCCTCTACTGAAACAGTTTCTGTTTTTGTTTTTCTACCCACTCCCCCCCAAAAAATAAATAAATAAATAAATAAAATAAAATAAAAACTCCTGGTTATGGTTGCCACCCGCACAAGAGCAAAAACCATGGAGGAAGCACTTGCAGCCATCCAAGCCAAACTCCAGGAACTGGATAAAAAATTTCTCGGTCTCCATCTTGAGCATTCAGCTATGAACACCAGACGACAGTCCGAGTCTTCATCAAACAATGGGTTCTCTTCTTCCAGCAATTTTCGCGGTTCGAAGCTAGATTTTCCTCGCTTCAATGGTACTGATCCGACTGTATGGCTCTATCGTGCAGAACAGTATTTCAGTCTTCATAATACTTTTGATGTCAACAAAGTTCCACTTGCCTCCTTTCAATTGGATCAGGAAACTCTTCAATGGTATCGTTGGTACATCAAGGCTCACGAAGTGCCAGAATGGCCTGATTTTTTCCAACTCCTTTTGCAACGATTTGGTCCTAGTGCTTTTTGATGACTTCACAGGGGCTCTCACTAAACTTCACCAAATTGGCACTGTGAAAGAGTATCAAACTGAATTTGAGAAACTAGCTAATCACACTGAAGGACTACCTTATGACTTCTACCGGATTTGTTTTATCAGTGGTCTAAAGGATGCAATTCGCTCTGAGGTCAAAATGTTCAGTCCCAACACAATGATGGAAGCCCTGGGGTTGGCTAAGTTGGCAGAAGACAAGTTGGCAGCCCAACAGCGCTCCAAATCCTCTTTTGTTCCCTTCCTAAATATGGGTTCTCAACGACCTCCCATTCCGCCAGCTCCTCGCTCACCTCCAATCAAGCATTTGTCTGAAACAGAGATGCAGGAACGCAGAGAAAAAGGGCTTTGTTATAATTGTGATGAGAAATTCAATCGGGGACATCGATGTGTTCAACAAAAGCTCTATCTCTTGGATGTGGATTCTCCACTTGCCTTTGAAATTGGTGAAGAAGCTCCCGATACAATGGATGCCCCGGTTGACATTCAGGAGCCGCCTACTGACCCACCATCTCAGGACGACCAGCCCGAGATATCCCTCCATGCTTTAGCTGGAGTCACGACCCCCCAAACAATGCGGGTACGCGGTTACTTCAAGAAGCTTCCTCTTACAATACTCATTGATTCTGGCAGCACTCATAATTTCATTGACCCTCGGATCGCCAAACAAGCTGATTGTTTTATCCATCCTTGCTCCAACTTTGAAGTCATGGTTGCCAATGGGGGCACCTTACCTTGCAAAGGGAAGTCTCGTAATGTGCGTATCTCTATGGGAGATTATAACCTCCGCTCTGACATGTTTGCCTTGACCTTAGGCGGATGTGATGTGGTTTTGGTCGCTCAATGGCTGCGCACACTTGGCCCCATATTATGGGATTTTGCTGAACTTTGGATGCAGTTCTCCCCCGATGGACACAAACACACATTGAAAGGATTACAACTAGGTTCTCTCAGCATCATCAGCTCACATCGCATGGAAAAACTCCCTAAGAAGAGTTCCCATGGTGTCATCACTCAGCTCCATTCCATTCAAATGCAACCATCAGCGGCCCCCACTACTCCTTTGGATCTCCAACAAATTCTGGATCGATATACAGGTGTTTTTGCTGAACCAGTGGGACTTCCACCTTCACGACCAGAGGACCATCGTATTCAGCTCCTTCCTGGAAGCATTCCTCCCAACATTAGGCCCTTCACTATTGAGAGTGATGCTTGCAGCAATGGACTTGGTGTTGTTCTCCTTCAATATGAACACCCCATTGTGTTCACCAGCAAAGCCCTTTCTGGTAAGAATTTAGCTGCCTCTACATATGAGAAGGAAATGATGGCTATTTTGCATGCAATACAAAAGTGGCGACCCTACCTCTTAGGAAATCATTTCTACATCAAGATTGATCACCAGAGTCTGAAATATTTCCTAGAACAGCGTGTATCCTCCCTAGCACAACAGAAATGGGTTAGCAAACTCATGGGTTATGACTATGAGATCACTTATAAGAAGGGTAAAGACAATATTGTGGTAGATGTTGTTTCTCGTACATTTGATGACCAAGGTTCTCTTTCCGCTATTTCTATGCATGTTCCAAATTGGTTGCAATCGGTTCAACAGGGTTATGTCAATGACTCTTCATTATCTCAAATCATCCAACGCTTGGACAACAACCCTTCTGCTGTCCCACATTACTCTTGGGATGGTGCTTCACTAAGATACAAGGGTCGTCTGGTGCTTCCCCAGAACACAACTCTTCCACCAGCTATCTTCTATGAACTCCATGCTTCTCCGTCAGCTGGGCACTCTGGTTTTCTCAAAACGTATGAACAGGCACGGTGCAACTTCTTTTGGCAGGGTATGAAAAGGACAATTCAACAGATGGTGGCTGAATGTGATACTTGCGAGCGCAATAAGGGTGAAACAACACCCCTTCCGGGATTGCTCGAACCCTTTCCCATACCTACCTGGATATGGACAAATATTTCTATGGATTTCATTGAAGGGATCCCTAAATCTGGAGGGAAGACTGTGATTTTGGTTGTGGTTGATCGCCTCTCCAAATATAGTCATTTTTATGCTCTCAGCCATCCCTATACAGCCTCCTCCGTTGCTCAAATTTTCCTGGCCCAAATCTTTCGTCTTCATGGAATGCCTTCTTCCATTGTCTCGGATCGTTATGCGACTTTCACCAGTCATTTTTGGACAGAACTCTTTCACCACATTGGCACCAAACTGCAGATGAGTTCATGTTATCACCCACAAACGGATGGTCAGACTGAAATTATCAATAAATGCTTGGAAACTTATCTTCGTTGCTTCTCCTTTGAGCAACAACATTAGTGGGAAAAGTGGCTCCCTCTCGCTGAATGGTGGTACAATACCTCTTACCACACTGCCTCTAAAATGACTCCATATGAAGCAGTTTATGGTCAGGCACCGCCAGTTCTTCTTCCTTACACCCCCAGCAGTTCTCCAGTTCAGGCAGTTGACGCGGTCCTTCAAAACCGTGATGAGGTTCTTCGCATTTTGCGTGAAAATATTCACATGGAAAGAAATTGCATGAAGCAACAAGCTGATCAGCACCGTTCTGAGCGCACTTTTGAAGCTGGTGATATGGTTTTTCTTTGTCTCCATCCTTACAAGCAATCCTCACTAAAACTCAAAGGGCGTCATAAGCTCGCTCCAAAGTTCTATGGGCCATATAGGATTCTTCAGAATATTGGGTCTGTTGCTTATAAATTGGAACTTCCGCCTTCTTCCCGCATTCATCCAATATTTCATGTCTCTTGTCTGAAGAAAGTCCTTGGCACCAACATCAAAGGCCAAACTATTTTACCAGAACTGGATAATGAAGGATCCATCTTTTTGGAGCCGGAGGCTGTCATCAATAAGCGCACTCGTCAGCTTCGCTCTCGCTCTATCACAGAGGTCTTATTTCAATGGCACAGAATGCAGCCCGAGGATGCTACGTGGGAACCACTCCTTCATATTCAGCGACAATTTCCACATCTAAAGCTTTGAGGACAAAGCTTTTTCTAAGGGGGAGGGGATGTTAGGAACCCATGTCAATCCTTCTCTTTACCATGTTAGTATATTGTTGTTGGACGCATATGCTTTGTAAGTCGTCCCATAGTAATTGTTGATCCATAGTTTGTGTTATTGTTGTTGGGCACATATGCTTTGTAAGCCGCCTGTAGTATTTGTTGATCCATAGTTTATTTGCCCATGGTTTTGACCCATAGTATTGGCGCATGGTTTTGATCCATAGTTTATATTCGCCCATGGTTTTGACCCATATTATTGGCACCTATTTTTAGTATATAAGTGTGTGTTGAGGCCAAGGAAGGCACCGTGAAATTATTTTGTATTGAGCTTGCTCAAAGGAGGTTGCCCCCTCGAAGTGGCCTGCGATTAATATAAAAGTGATTTTGAGTTTTGCTGCTATATCGTGTATTTTGATTAATTATTTGCTGCAGGGTCCTCACATAATAAAACTTTGCTTCTTTTACTTAGTTACATTTATGTTGTGTAAATAAATCAGCTTAATGGTTCATTTGGTTTTCTATAAAACTTGTGCTACTGAGGTTTTTCTTGTCAAGTTGAGATGTTTTTACAGGGTATATAAACCAGAGATTCTGGTGTTCTCATATCCTCTCATTTTCTTAAAGACCAGATCGAGCACACATCCCACAGTTGGAGCCAGAATGTTACCACCTAAGTTGTACTTAGTGGTTTTCTATCAAGTGAGCCTGGTGAACCGGACAGGGTTAACTTGTTCGGACTTCAGAAGACCTTTGGAAGTACTTCTGGGAAGTGCTTGTTGTACTATATCACATGTTCATACCCCATGGGGGAGTTGTAATAAATGTTCTAGCATGATAGTGTCTGTAAAAGACTCAGTCTCTTAGACTTTATTTTTCAATCCGATCAGCCCAAGGTGTTTTTTCCCTTGGTTATTATTGGTTGTTGAATAAACGACTGATAATTTCTGAGTCTTTCACTCCATACCTCCAAAGTTGGGGTGGTCGGCTTGGCATTTAGGCCTATTGAGGTTATTAGAGTCTATGTGTCAATGTATAAACACGCTAGACATCATTATCGAGTCATATGAACATGTTTAAGTCCCCCTAGGTGTTTTTCGATTTTTCAAATTTTTATTTTTTTCAATGTTTTTTATTAAAATTTAATTTTTCCAAAACTTAGGATATTTTTTAATAGTTTAATTGGAAAAATTGATTTTGTAATAAAAGTGGGCCAAATAATCGGTTTGAGTCATGTAGGTGCTCATTTTCAAGCTTAGAGCACCATGTAAACCCATGGACCCACTATTTCCTAAGTTTTGAGTGATTTTCCATCACTCGGGTCAGAAATCCCCAAAAATCAATTATTGATTATTTTAATTAATAAATTGATGAATAATGGAGCAAATCCAAAATCATAAATCAGTGGATTCTTAGCCGATTTGATTGAAATTAGTCAGATCTGAAGCATATTGACTGGATCTGACAAATCCTTGACTGAAGGAGGGGATCAAATTAGATCCAGAGTTGATCTACAACTGTCTTCATGGGGAATTGCACCCTCTCTCTCTCCTCCACACGTGTGGACTCTCCTAGATGCTCTGTGGACTGATGTGTCGGTGTATGGGTTGATGTGTCAGCTCAATCAATCCCCCGGTTGACAAGTAGGCTCAGTTCAGCTTCAGTTCTGCATTGATGAACTCTCCATCAGTTGATTTCACTTGATTCCATGAGGAATTGCGCCCCCCTGGGCTGGATGGCCTGTAATTTGTATATATCCTGCTTGAGGCTCCCTTTTCCAATCTAGTTAGAGCTAGACTGAAGGGATTGCCATTGTAACTCTATATTTGATCATCATTTGTGAATAAAGAAGCTTTGGAGGCTATACTGTGTAGTGCATGTGTATGTGTGGATTCTCAGTGTTATGCTGCTAATGTGGTAGCTGCAATTTCTTGCCAAATTCTGTGCTGCTTCTGTGTTCTGGCTTCAAGGATTCGGCTGAATCTAGTAAGGGTGTAAACTAGGAAAGCTAGATTGCTTGATCTTGTTTATCCATATGATGTATGCTCAAAAATTTCAGTTGTATGCTTAAATAAGGTTATTTTGGCATGATCTTTCATTTTTGTTGCTTTATACATCTATATCCAGATCTCACGAGGTGTGTGCAGGCTTGTGTTATTTAGTTGCAGGTTCCTGATTGGATGAAGGTGTGGATCTATATTGACGCCATTCCTATCCAATAAGCTCAATACTCTGTCCCTCAGAACTCCACAAAATGGCCTCCTTTCAGCTTGCTCAATTCAAGCAACGATCCGACCTTCTCTCCTCTTCTTCTCATTTCTATAAAAAATCAACATTTTTACCCGGTTACTCTGTTCGTAGCTTTGATTTTGCTTAGATATATCATATTAAAAGTAATTCCAACATAGATATATCTTATCAAATCCTATAGTCTAGATCTTTCACTTAAAAAAGTTTCATAAGCATTCTAGATCTAGCTTTAGGGAAATTGTCTTTTTGCATGAAAATTTAAAGAAAACGTGTAGATCGCATGGATTAGATTTCCTTTCGCTGCTATAAAATTTAATATTCTGCAATATCAGTGCATATTTCATTGGCTACACAAACAGCAAGCCAAGATCCCAAGGAAATCTTGCCTTCCTTGGTTCCTTTTTCGCCTGTTTAGCTAGTTTTAACTTCATTTTTTTTAGATAAGGTAGGCTGATCCAAAGGTACTCTTAAAGTGCTTTTGGGTGTATGTTATTCTAACATGCTCGCTGTATTTTAGCAATTCTGACAGAAAATAAAGGAATCTGTTGTCCGAAGTGGCCTCAGGAGCGTTCAAATCCCCCCACGGGTCTCCCTTTTCACTAAAATCTTAAAATTTTTGCAAAGTTGTAAGATCTTGGTTTCAGCCTGTATAAGGACCAAGAAGTTTCTGATATTTCAGTTCACTGATATTGTAACCAATAATAAATAAAATTATTTTTGGAATAGGCTCTTTCAATCCCATTCCCCATCCCCCCTGGGGGGATTTGCGTCGGTGTCATTTTCGTCGCTTTCTGCTTATTTCTTTTTTTAAACTAGCATTGATCTAATTTTCAGGGTAGTATACTTGATTTTATTATTAATTTCATATTCCACTTTTTGTTTTTTTCAAAGTAATCATAATACTTACCCCACGATTTCCCGATTGACCCGAAAGGGGAAAGAGATTCGTGGTAGGACTAATTAGAAAACGAGAATTGTGGATCTATTTTATTTTTCAATCATTTAATCATTAGCAATTATAAAATTAACCCCTCCTCGATTCCCTGATTGAGATCCACTTGGATCAAAAGAGGTTCCTGGAGGGTTTTCTTTTAAACAAGAACACCCAGTTTAAGACTTACTAAAATTGAGAAGACTCCAGTGTGTATGCTCTGCACTTGGCTGCGGTTCGTCTGATTAGACAAGCTGTATCAAAAGCACTTGGGTGACTAGTATAATTAGGACTCACTCTCCCCAACTGACAAACCAACAGGTGAAAATCCAACACCTCAATCGAACCATCACAGTGGCAAAATACCCAAAGGAAGCGGGAACTTCTGAAAAGTGACCTCGGGGTGCCAATCTATGTCACACCCTAACAAGTGCGTTATGAACAATAGCTCCAGAGACTCCATTTCAGCCCACATATTCCTTGCGGATATCCGTGAAGGTTTAGTTTTGGACATACTCCAAGTACTCTAGGGTATATCTGGAGTCCCCCCTTTGCCTAATTTTAATCAACTCATACTTCATTTTTAACTTAAAACATACCAAGAGGCAATCACAAAAAACTCACTCCAAACACATGCAAGTACATTGTTTCTATTTTTTGACTCCATTCTAAGGCACTGGTCATTTTCTTGTTTTATATATATATTATGTCTCAGCATTGTACTTTCGTGTGCTCATCTTTTATATCTTGCCATCTTTGATTATCTATAGTTAAAATTGCAAACTCTTAAGCAACTCATTCAATTTAACATCACAACACTAAGTAATTATCCTTAGTAACTTAATAGGGTCTACCCCCCTTGGCTTCATTAGAAGTTGAGCCTAAATGGAGGAGTCAAGAACAAGGTGACAGCCTTGACTCGAGACTTTCCCCCAAGGACACACCGAGTGGCTTGAAGATTTCTGCCACGTCACCCAAGTGTGTGAAAGGCGGCAACATACCTCATAATCAAAATATGAACTCTAGGACCCATGATCAGTTTGGTGGTAATCAAGATCCGCCAGAGGGTAGTTGTCGTGGTTGCATTAACATGGTACGTGCTACAAAAGTTGTGACCCGTGTGAAGGACTATGGTTCGTCACAACCCAACCCAAGTAAGGAACCTGATCCACCAGGAACTCCTTTGCATATTGAAAAACCTGTGGATAATCCTAAAGCTGCACCTCGCATTCCTAAGGGATTCCTTAAGCATTCGGGGCACAATCCTAATGCGTGAGCCGCCCAAAACTATTCTATTGTCGAGGATTTGGGCCACACTCCTTGTGCGATGTCTGCACTAGAAGTACTTCAGAATTGTCCTTCGCAAAGGAAGGATTTTCTTTCTACCCTTGGTGTGAATGATGATAATTCTAACTACGTGATTAAATTTGAAACCGCAGGACTTCAGCCTCGCTTGCCTTACTTTGTGTTTCTTTTGATTCACGTAGAATGTCTTAACATGACCGTCAAGCGCACTATTATTGACGAAGGTGTTGCTTCTTCTGTGATGTCTTTATCATGTTGGAAGGTTTTAGGTTCCCTTGAGTTGTCTAAATCGGTGACCATGTTAACTGCGTTTGATGGGAGATCGTTTAGGCCGCACAAGATCCTTCCTTCCCTTAAGGTCCATTTGGGAGGAAATACCGTTGCGATAGAGGTCAAGGTGGTTGATGCGCTCGTTGACTACAATCTCTTGCTGGGTAGGAATTGGAGGTACAGTATGCAAGCTGTAGCTTCTTCACTATTTCGCGTTGTATGATTTCCATTTAATGGGAAGATAGTTATGATTGATCAAACGTCATTCAAGAATCCGTCGGTTACCGCATCTTCAGGAGCTTCGATCCCGATTGTAGAGCACTCTCAACCGGCAACTAAGAGTGTGGGTGTGGGCATGTATCCATCCCTCATGGGAAGCTTTAGTTTCCCTGCACCTATCCTTATGATAGGGTCTAGTTCCGGTGAGGCTTCGACATCTGGGAGATCGGTGTCTTTTCACACGACTCATATGGAAGATCCTTGGATTCTTCCTACACCGAGCACTTCAAGTGAGCCCATCGTGACGGACATGTCGTTGCCTACAACTATGGTAGCTTATCAAGCTAATCTTGAGTGTGTTGCAGAGCCTAGTCCTTCCTCTTCACGGACGGAGGAGGAGGACCCTTATGTGCTGCCTGCATGGGCAGTATAGTCTTCTCACACACATGACTGCCTTCATAGTGTTTTTCCTTCAGATGAAGCGATTATTGAGGCCATGTCGGGAGTTGAGCCACCATGGGAAGATCTCCATCATAGATCTTACTTTCTTCCCGAGCTTGACCGCTTGGAGCGTGAGGACTTTAGGGAGGTTCTTAGTGAGATAATTGGTACTCCCATGGTTCCATTAAGCTCTCCTGGTCCGATGGTTGATGGGAACATGGCACTGTATATCTCCAACGATTTCTATCAATATCTCTCGTGATCCTGGAAGGATAGAGAATGTCTATATTGGGGCAGAATGTTGCCATGCTGAGATTCTAGAATACACCGAGCTATTTAAATAATTCCGTGACATCTTTGCTTGGTCTTACAATGAAATGCCAGGTATCAACCCTCGCATTGTTGAACACAAGATTAAGACTTATCCCAATGCTAAGGATGTTTGACAACACCTGTGTGCAGTGAATCCTAGGAAAGCACCCACAATTAAGGCAGAGATCGAAAAACTGTTGAAAGCCGATTTTATCTATCCCATTCCCTTGACGAAGTGGGTGTCAAACCCCGTTCCGGTTGACAAGAAGCAGGGAGTGATCCACATATGTACTGATTTCCGTGATGTGAATCGTGCATGTCCTAAGGACAATTTCCCCACACCATTTATTGATCAGATTTTGAATGAGTGTGCAGGTCGCGAGGTTTTTTCCTTTATGGACGACTTTTCTGGATATAATCAGATACAAATTAAACCTGAGGACCAACATAAGACTGCATTTATTTGTCTTTGGGGAACTTTTGCATATCAAAAAATTCCTTTTGGCCTTAAGAACATCGGAGCTACTTTTCAGCGGGCTATGACCTTGATCTTCCACGATCTCAAATCAATAATCGAAGTGTTTTTGGATGACCTTGCTACTCATTCTCGTATGAGAATGCGTCATTCCTATCATTTGAGATTGGTATTCGAAAGGTGCCGCCATTATTTGGTCAGGTTAAATCCTCACAAGTGCATCTTTTGTGTGAAGTCAGGTCGCTTATTAGGATTCATTGTCTCTAAAGAGGGTATAAGAGTCAACCCTTTGAAGGTTGAGGCAATACTTCAGTTGTCTCCCCTGAAGAATATTCATCATCTTCAATGTTTGCAAGGCATGGCAAATTTCTTATGGAGATTCATTGTCAATTTTGCCAATTTGACTAGAGGCTTCATGTGTCTTTTGAAGAAGGATGCCACCTTTTGTTGGGATGAGTGAGCCCAGGAGTCCTTTGATGCACTCAAGCGAGCCCTAGCATCGGCCATAGTGATTAGTCCCCGAGACTATAGCCGGGATTTTCTACTTTATGTGGCCACGTCCATGGAGACGATTGGTATGTTTTGGTTCAAGAGGATGAGGAGCTCCAAGAGCATGTCATATACTATCTGAGCTAGAATCTTATTGACGTGGAGATCCGTTATTCCCATGTTGAGAAGCTTGCCTTAGCTACCGTACATGCGGTTCAACAGTTGAGACATTATATTCTCCTTCGCCAGACCTTGGTTGTAGCCCATGTCAATCCATTTCAATTCATTCTCACTCGAAGAATGATTGGGGGGGAATATAATAAATGGATTGTCATCCTGCAAGATTTCGACCTCGAGTTTGTTTCAGCAAAATCGAAGAAATCATTAATTTTTGCGGAGCTTATATCGGATTTCCCAAGCAAGGCCGAGGAGTTGGTTTGTGAAGATACGTTTATCGATGAGCACATTTTCTTAATCTCAAATTTAGACCCATGGTATGGGAATATCATTATATATTTACAAACATTGAAGGTTCCTACTCACCTCTCACGGGATGAACGACGACGCTTACGTCACATGTGTAAGAATTACCTCATAGTGGAGAACACTTTATACCGCCGTGGGGTAGATTCCATTTTACGTCATTGTTTAACTCATGAGGAGGCCGAGGTAATGCTTAATGATTGCCATGGAGGGGTGTGTGGTGGTCATTTATCTCGGATTTCTACAGCCCAAAAAATCTTAAGAGTGGGTTATTTATGGCCGTCGATCTTTAAGGATTGTGTAGACGTGGTCAAGAGGGGCCACCCTTGCCAGGTGTTTGCACATAATATGCACTCGAAACCTGCCCCATTACATCCCATCATCACCACCGGTCCCTTCACTAAGTGGGGGCTTGATTTTATGGATTGCAACCTAGCTTCAGCTGGGGGGCATCATCGTAGCATAGTGGCTGTTGACTACTTCACGAAATGGGATGAGGCTATGCCTACAATTAAATCTGACGGTGAGACAGCCGCGTACTTCGTATTCAACCAAATTATTACTCAGTTCAGGATTCCAAAAGAGCTTGTCACTGACCATGGCTCACACTTTCAGAATCGTATGATGGAAGAGTTGGCATCAAAGTTAGGGTACAAACAAGAGCATTCCTCCTCTCACTACCCTCAAGTGAATGGACAGGTAGAAGCAGTGAACAAATCACTCAAATCCATTCTCCAATGAACCATCGCACAAAGCAAGAATAATTGGCACATTATGTTATATCCTGCTTTGTGCCATGGGTTTTTCTCCATATCAACGTGTACATGGAGTGGAGTCAGTATTGTCGGTTGAATGTGATATTCCTTCTTTGATGCTAGTCATAGAGCTCTTACCAGACACTTCACCATTGAAGGAGCGTTTGGTCCACCTTAAGCAACTGGATGAGCAGCGTCGAGATGCCTTGGTGGCTCTAGAAGTAAATAAGTGTCACGTAAAGGTCCAGTATGATAAGTCTGTCTGTCTAAGGAATTTTAGTGAGGGAGACTTGGTCCTTTTATGGGATCAACCGAAAGAACCCTTGGGGGCAGGAAATTTTAACCCCATGTGGCATGGTCCCTACATCGTTAAACATGTATTAGAGAAGGGAACTTATGAGTTAGTGGATTATGAGGGGATGGCCTTGGTGGAGCCAAGAAATTGGATCTATCTCAAGAAGTACTATGCATGATTTTCATCCAAGGCTGGTTATTGTATATTATTGTACAGTTTTGCATAGGTAGGTCTTTTTCTTATCGTGATCAGGTTTGTGATTAGTTTTCATTTCTTTTGGCAGATGTCAATGGAATCTTCCACCTTCATAGGATTTGTGGATGGTGCGAGCCGTCACACTCAACACTCAGCCTCTGCTGCTTGGGTGATTTATACTCCTATGGATCAGGTATTGCCTTCAAGAGGCGTATGTCTACGACCATCTTCCAACAATGTTGCTGAATATAGTGCCGTTATTGAGCTTCTACAGGATGTCATTTTACATGGTGTTCTCTCTCTTGAGGTACGTCTTGATTTGGAGTTAGTAGTGTCACAGCTTAATGGTTTGTACCATGTTAGAGATCCGATATTATTAAGAAGATTCTTACGTGTGAGATTATTAGAACGGCAATTTGACAATATAACATACATACATGTTCCAAGAATTAATAATCAAGTTGCTGACTCATATGCTAACTACGTGTTAGATTGGCATTTGTTTCATACACAATAAGCTCATCACAAACATAAATTTTTACACATGTAAATAAATAAACCAATCATCATAAAAGTTGTTATAAACATCCAAATTGTGGTAATACATAGTGTCATAATACAAAAATGGGGCTCTTGAGCCACCAAAATATAATACACGGTAGTACAAAATGTATCACTCCCAGGTATCTAATATTGTGGAGGAGGAGGGGGGTTGTGATCATGAAATGTCACTATGGCTCTAGCTAGCCATCGAAATAGCCACACCGATGCTCGTGGTACACCTACCACCTGATGTTGCATGGCCTCAGGCAAGTCCTCGACTTGCGCCATGGTTACTCTATGTTTTAGTCTCACGAAGTTGGTATGGATGCTTTGGAGCATCCGCTCTGCATCCACACCTGTGATATCATCTCCTCTTCCCCTCCGTCTATCACGAGGGAAGCCTTCAATCCATCGTAGTCCCACATCTACATGCATATGGTAGATGTCACTATGTATTGTCACCCAAAAACATGTCTTTTGATTCAACATAATCAGAAAACACAAAAAAATTAATAACTCAAAAAATTTAAAAAGAGGGTCGAGATTCGTTACCTATGTCACTGTATGCCGATCCAAGTGGTAGTGGCATGTCTGGGTCTCCCCGAAAATCTATCCCCGCATAGGGGTAGTCATCGATGGCAACTATCTATCATCACCACCACGGAAAGAAATCAGCTGGATAGGGGTTGGACACCCTACCTCCACCCAGTCTGCGCATCGCATCCTCCCAATGCCGTTGGGCCGGATCTCGAACCCCATGTAGAGGAACGTCAACTCTAGGGCTCAATCCTAGAACACGCTCAAAGAAAAATGTGCTCAGCATGCTGCTGAAACCAAAGTTTCATACTCTACCCATCTTGCACTCACTGAGCTGATGTTTCATGTTGCCCAGTAGTGCAGTGCTCCAATCATATACCGTGGGTCTCATGCACTCCACTGCATAGAACATCAGAGGTCGCGAGGCTTGGTGGAGTGAAACCAAGCCTGCTATCCTACCCAGTGTTAGTAGGATGGCCTTTAAGCCCAACACCTGTATGGAGTTAGTTGGGATCTGACTCCCCACCTTCTCCATGTCCGAATAGTAGTACACCGCAATGTACTCATCTATAGTCAGGCCACCTCCGAGCCTGCAAGAACATAGGTTCACCACTTCCCCTCGTCGAGAAATTCCAGTAATAAAGTATATGTCCTCCACTTCTATGGTGAGGGACATCCCATCTATCTGGAATAACTCTGAGTCTGGATCCCAATAGTCCGCTAACATCTGCAATAGTCCTGGTTTGGCTCTCAAGCCACCAAGACACCAAAATTTGCATAGCCCACATGCACATAACGCTTGTTGATCCATTATATCTACTCTTACTGCCTATTATACATCACCATGTTCACGTTCTCTCCATTCTAGGACCATCCTGCACAAAAAATTTGGATTTTTTCCATTATAACACTCAAAAAACCTTGAGCACAGCCGCATACACGACTGTTTTCCAAATAGCCACGTATGTATGTGGCTTTGGGGGCATTTTCCATGTATATCCAGCCCTATATGCGGAAAAACCCTCGATTTCCATGTGGGCCATGGTGCCTATCTTAGAATGGCCTAGAATGCTAAATACACCATGGAATTTGACAAAATTTGCATCAAAATGAAAGAGTAGAGCATGGGTAAGTACCTGGAAAAAATGGTAGTGGATTCCATCGACTGGATCTCCTGGAATTCGGTGTTGAAGTTCTAAGCTCAAATGGGTAAAAGTTTCAAATGTTTTATAATGTTTTGAATTATTTACTATTTATAGAAATTTTTCAAATTTTTGAAAATTTTTGCCCCATTTCCTATAGTTTGGACCGTTTCTAATCCATTTGGACCATTTTTAGACTAATTTATGATGTAGGAGACCTTTTTGAGTGTCGTTTCATCCATTGGATTGACCCGTCCGTACCGATTTTAGGTATCATGTCTAAATTGGCATATAGGTTAGGTTTCATTACCGTTTGCATTTTGCATGACCTTATAACCGTTTCATTATAGCCTTAGGTACGAACCCACTCTATTATATCATGGAATTTTCTTGCTATTTTAGAAGTGGCATGATATGAGTGGTAGAGCTTGACCTTACATGGGCACCCTAGTTAGCGCCTTATTTGCATTTGGTGTCCATGCTGACATTTTGTCCCTTAGGGTGTGGGAGTCCATTGTATAGTATTGCCATGACATTTCGCAAGAGCCTCATACTCCTCTTGATCTTTTGCTGGCCTATTTCCCTCAGGACTCCCTAATGTCAAGTTGTAATTGCATTATCATGAGCTTTGTCTGCCTTATTGAGCCTTACACCGGCTTCCCTGACATTGAGCTTCAGCCATATAGCCCGAGCTTGTCTCATGTCTAGCCATGCAGAGCCATTTTATATATGCTTTGCAGCTTGATTCCCTATTTTTACCGGGAGGAGAATTTCCCCCGAGTGTCGCTATCCTACACATGTATCCTTGCATTAAGCATAGGTATGTTCCACTGCTTGAAACTAGTTTGTTTTCCCATATGACACTCGTCTCCTCCTAGTCTGTAACTATAAAGCCATTTTATTCTTTTTCAAGATTTTTAAATATTTGAAAAAGTCCAAAAAAATTCAAAAAACCAAAAAGCCGAACAAGGAAAGATGTTATCTGTTGGCAACTGTCCAGTCGTGTCACCTTCGAACAGAGCACAGTATATCACATCCGTTGGTTGGGTTTATAGTTTGACTTTAGGAGCTGTACTCATTTTATCTGAGTTTATCTCCACCGATTGGTTAAGCTTCCAGTCCCCATGGAGCCTCTGTCGATTCCTCCTATGCCGCAGAGATGTCCCAGTTTTGTATATCGAGTCTATGCTGCCTCTATTTAGTCACCATTCTCCGTTATGCTCTTGTTTTAAGGAAGTTGAAACCTGAGTTGGCCATTCCTCAGTTATCTTGACTTTGCATGTTGGCCATTCCCGGTACAGTTATTGGTTCGTGCACCTTATGATCGAGTCATTCCACATTATATAGCTTTGTTGAGTACCTCGTGTTGGATGATGGGGGATGCCTTAATGCCCTCCTTCCAGCAGATTTCATCCCATCGAATTCAGATCATTTATTATGGGATTGGAATCTAGAGTCATCTTTGAGTGCCTTGAGACTTACAGTCATCAGTGGCAAGTTCTCTCGCCATCGACAGTTTTTGGGAATACATCAATGTCCCCTGATTAATGGATCCTCTCAAGTGTTCGACCTCAACACATTTATTCACACTTGTTAGTTTGCACTCTAGTACCTTGATTCCCATTTTCATTATCGGTGGGTGATCTCGTGTCTGTTAATGGTATACATCAATGACCAATAATCAGATGATGGACTACTATGTTTGACCTCGACACCTCTATTCACATAGTAGGACATGTACTCGTAGCGTTTTATGTAGAAGACCTTCCAGATTGGTGGCATCTCTTATATGCTACCTCCTTGATTGTGCCAGTGTTCATGAGATTTCAACTCTCGTGACTTGATTCCAGTATATGTCAGACATTTCCAGCTATTATGGATATTTTGATCCATTATATATCTTCAGCCATTATGGAGATCGTGATCCTTTGTATACCTTCATCATAGAGATTCTGATCTATGTATATTGTATGTGGCAATGACCAGTTATGTGATATTTTGTATCATGCCTATTCATGGCCATTGTACTCTTATGTATCCGAGACTGCTATATGTATTTGCAGTTATGCGCAGAGTTGTATTATTGTACTATGTTGATTGGGTGGCTGGTCTTCCATTTGGGATCCTTCATCACTTCACTTCTGAGATGGAATTATAATGTATTTCGGCCATCGTATGACCCCTCTGACCTCACACATTAGGGGGCATCTGTTATAGCTGATTTTACCACACCAGGTGAATCACACTTGTATGGCCTTCCCCTGTCCCACTGTAGACTCCTTAGACCCCTTGGACCATTTTTTGTCCTTTGATGTTTCCTAGACCATCCCTAAAAACATGTGAAAATTCATATACGCGACTTTTAAACCCATAATCGTGTATATACGCGGGTTTGACCCCTAAAACCGCGTACATTGGGATGTGTACAAAATCCAAATCCTTTTGGAGTTTTCCTTGATATGGATCCGACTCACTTGACTCCTGGCCTTCCATATGCCTTGAAATTGCTCGGATTCGACCTTTCATCGCCCCTTTGAAAAGCTATATAAGGAACTCTTTGATACATTCAAGGCATATAAGAGAATTGTGAGCAAAGAAACTATAGTCCATTGTTGCCGGAACTTGTGCTTGAGTATGCATCCCTTTGTCCCTTGGAGCACTTTGGTGTTCTTCCCAAGCTTTCCTTTTTCTTGTGAGCTTACTATTGAGAGATGGAGGATTGAGGTGGTGGAGGCCCAAGTGGGAGATTCAGTTTCTCCGATTCACAGACATGCCGACAGAGGTTGTATCCATTGTAATCTCTAATTTTATATTAATAGAAATATATTTTCTTGTCCAATAATGTATGTTTAAATGAATATTTTATCCATGGATGGTTTCAAATACTTATACATTGTTGATTATATATGCTAGAATAGATCTAACACCGATATATATAGTATGCTTGTCTTGTTTACTTGTTGTTGAGGAAGTGATTCATCAATTCAAGCTGAAGTTGGACATCTCAACGGGGATCTACTTCAACCGTCTGGAATAAGGTACGAGGTTTGATCCTTTAGTGTTAGATATTTGATTTCTATTGCATATTGGAAAGGATTGATTTCTGGAGTCAAGCTGTCTGTTGTGGTACCCCAAGCCATAGGAATTTCTCTCCGTAACAGTAGTGGTTTGAAATTCAAAATAAACAATTATAAAAAAAAGAATATAAAAAATAACTAGTAGATGATGAATGGATAACTAGTAGTTGATGCATGGATAACTCGTAGATGATGAATGGATAACCAACAGCCGATGTCACATATCTAGAAGAATGTGAGAGAAAAAATAATATAAAAAATAATTGATGGTTGATAAATGGATAACTCGTAATTGATGTTCAAAATAAACAATTATAAAAAAAAGAATATAAAAATAACTAGTAGATGATGAATGGATAACTGGTAGTTGATGCATGGATAACTCGTAGCTGATGAATGGATAACCAACAACTCATGTCACATACCTAGAAGAATGTGAGAGAAAAAATAATATAAAAAATAATTGATGGTTGATAAATGGATAACTCGTAATTGATGCATGAATGCATGGATAACGTGAACCATAAATAACGTATAATTCCATAATACTTAATGTGTTGTCTATCAACCTTCACCAACCACAAATAAAGTGGTTGTGCTTGTTATAAGGGTAAGTATAAGGAGTCGGTAAGAGTTATCGGATTTCCTTTATTGTTTCATGTCTGATTTGTAAGATGGAACCACCCTTGTTACAAGGTTAAGTGCATTCTACTTTCTTATTGAGTGTTTATACTGCAATACACCCAGGCACAATTGTTTGTAAGGATGGTATCCCCCTTCCCTCGTTGCCTACTTCATTTGACTAGTTATGCATCGACTTCGATTGGGTTTCTCCATCTCGCAGCTTATTAAGGTAATGTTATTGGTATTTATTTATTCTATATATTCTTTTTTTTCTTTTTTCTTTTGCAAGACTAGTAATCAATCGAACCTCTCGTTGACCACATAAACCACAACTAGATGAAGTGTGTTTCACTAGATGCATAAATGCATAATTACATACAAGGGCCAAGGATGCACCTTAATTCTTCACAAGTCTTTGAATTTACATTTACGTCAATCAAACTATTTACCCTGAATGCCATTCTGCATAATCAAGATAAAGAAAAAATTGTTTACATGAATACCATCCTTATAATACTCCATGATCGAAATGAAAAAAAGGGTTTTTTTTCTTCATCTGCTTAAATATAATAAGCATTTAAAAAGCTAGAACGTTGTGATGGATTGTATGTAATGTATCATTGGGTTGTGGATCGGGTAATTCATAGACATGAGTTCAGTTTTTATATCTGTTAGACATTATTTGCAAATGTGGGGACTACCACTAGCATATATCGACATTAAACGTGGATTCTGAGAGTGCTTACAATATCTTTGTGTGTTAAAATTTTCATAAAATAATGGTGGAACTTACCCAATAAGGTGGGCCATAGAAACAATGTTTAACTATCAGTGTTGGAAACTGCCTGAACACATGGATACCCATTGAACACTGAAACAGATCAATGCATGCTCTCCTGGAACCAGAGGCATTGCTGAGGCATCTATGTCTCTGTCATCTGTAGCTATAATTTCTTGGAACAAGGCAAAAAGAAGGCTTGTTTTTTAAAAGAAGGTTTGTTGACATGAAAACTAAGTTAAATTTGATGAATTATAGCCCTGGTCTCAGAAGCATCTCCATGCTTAATTTTTTCTCTTCATAGAATTTGTTCTTTGGGTGACTCAACCTCAAACCAACATATGTACTCATATTTGGATTTTTTTCCTCAATTAAAACCACTTAGGTTTCTCATGGTAGATATAGTGAGTCAAAATGGAGTTTACGCATATTTATATTAAAATTTGATTGAATTAAACAAGGTGAAAATGGTTACTTAAAGTACATAAAAAAAGGTATATCGCTCAGAAATTATCACAGGATAAAATAGGAATGGAAAATTGCAAAGATGGAGAAATATGTATGCTGGCAGAAGATGTCAATGCAATTGCTTCGAAGAAAGAAAAATTAATGCCTAGGATGGGGCGAATATCCCTACTATTAGATCATCCTTGAATTTTTTCATTGTGACCAATTATTTGGCGTAATCTTCTCTCTTATTATAGATATTGTTTACAAAAATTATTTTAGAATAATTGTATCTATTGCATCCATCAGCATCAACATCAACATCAACTTCTTATGTTTACATTTGGACAACTCAATGAAATAGGTCATAGGTCATCCAATGCAATTCTCTTCCAATAAACTGAAATATTCTATTTAGATACTTAGTTACCATTGGAAATATCAAATGATCCATGTTGTTAACCTTGTTTCAGCTTAGCCCATTTGTGTAATATTAGTTGTTTCCAATTCATAAAAATCTCTTAAGTATTTATTGGTTTTAATATCACATGGAGATTGAGAGAATGTAACCAAACAATTATTTTCTTGTAAGACTTTTAACATATAATTATGTTAGATAAGACATACTTGGGTAGATCACAAATACGGGGGAGCTACACAAAAGAATAGTAGGAAATTATGTCATTTATTTATTTTGTATATTATGAAGCCAAGAGTAAGACTATAGAATCACATAGAATTTTAACTCATTATTTAGGTTATTTTTTTAGCACTATTTGAAATCCCCTAAATAATAATCTACGAGAAAACTTAAAGACAAAATCATGTTCTCTTGAAATTGATTTAAGCAATATGTGAAAGTCTGGTGGTTTTTGGGAGGTTCTTGGGATAATTCCCACCATGATTCAGTAGTAGATGTAATTATAGTCACTTCTTATCCCTCAAATAGCCTCCTCTTTCAAATCTCGGTATGATATAGAAGGCTTTTGTCCCAACTAAAAATCATAAACTAGCCTCAAAATATCACTATTTGATTCCCAAGTAAATCAGTCCCGGCAATATAGAATATTTTGGGGTTATTATCCAAGTTGGACTTGTGAACTGAAGCTAGTATTAAGATCTGTTTGAACCCTTGCTATAACTGCTTTCCTCATTTAGGAGTATATCGGCCATTTAAACAAAAATGTGAACCCTTGCAGCAGTCCTATCCTTCAATTTAGGGTAAGTCTGGGTGTGCCTTGGCCCCTAAAACACAAATATGGGCACATGAGTAGCGATGAAGAAGATTATTTATCAGGTCTAGGATATTTTGGGAGGTTATAACCGTTAAAATAGCCAAAACTCATATCTAGGCACAAAGGTGACATTGTTTGACTAGGAACAAACAACTTGAGAAATGGCTAGGTATGGTGACGCTCTATGCAGCATTATCCTCAAAAGGATTAAAAATGCCACATTTTATGCCGAAATGATCATTCTCAATCTCAAATATGGATATTTTGGAGCATTTTCTCAATATGGAAGAGAGGATTGTTGGTGTGCCTTGAATCTATATTTTTAAAAACTCTTAGCTACAAGTCATATACAAGATTGAAAATCATGGTTGGTAGTCAAGATGAACCTATTGCTTTACAACATGTGTCTAGTATTGAATTTTCTCAATGTTGACTCTTAGTGTGTTCAATATTTATGAGTTGTGCAATCAATTAATAAAGTTTCTGAGTTGTTCCTTAAATTTGTACCATAACAAATTTATTTTATGT
This sequence comes from Pseudotsuga menziesii, assembly GCA_001517045.1. Classification (NCBI taxonomy): domain Eukaryota; kingdom Viridiplantae; phylum Streptophyta; class Pinopsida; order Pinales; family Pinaceae; genus Pseudotsuga; species Pseudotsuga menziesii. Next base: position 62,632 of record LPNX010028896.1, on the reverse strand, counting down.
TAATGAAGAAATAAATGTTGATTAACTCTGAACTAAATTACTAAGCTCTAATATTTTTCTAGGGATAAATACATAAGAAAGCACTGTTTGACTACTCAGTGCCAAAACTCATGATCCCTAAGGTGGAAGCCCTAAAAAATTAGTATTCTTGGTGTTTTGAAGTAGCAAACAACTTGATAAATGGCTAGGTATGGTGACGCTCCATGCACCAGTATCCTCAGAAGGATTAAATGCCACATTTAATGCTGACAATTATCATTCTCGGTCTTAAATATGGAGATTCTGGAGCATTTTCTCAGTATGGAAGAGAGGATTGCTAGGGTTCCTTGAATCTATATTTTAAAAAACTCTTAGCTACAAGTCATATACAAGAATGAAAATCATGGTTGGTAGTCAACATGAACCTATTGCTTTACAACAAGTGTCTAGTATTGAATTTTCTCAATGTTGACTCTTAGTGTGTTCAATATTTATGAGTTGTGCAATCAATTAATAGAGTTTCTGAGTTGTTCCTTAAATTTGTACCATAATAAATTTATTTTATGTTAATGAAGAAACAAATGTAGATTAGCTTTGAACTAAATTACTAAGCTCTCATATTTTTCTAGGGATAAATAAATAAGAAAGCACTATTTCACATGTTGAATGTAAGTTTTTCTATTTTATTATCCATCAATTTCCCATTTCAAGTACTTGAGTGTGTAGCTATTACTGTGCATAGACTTGATTAATATTGTGGGGATTATAAATATTTTCACTTTCTTGTTTAGATCTCTATAAATTCATTCAAGAAATATGGAGAGGTTGGATTTAACAAATCAGGAAATGCAATCATCTTTTCATGGAATTAATGATGAGAGTGTGCCAATTGATGAGATATTTGGAATTCCATTACTGTCATTAGCCTCTACTATCCGGGCCATGATATCTCTAGAAGCCCATGTATTTCCCCCCGAATTGAAGACATATATCAAGTCAATGTATCACCATTTAAGCTACAAATGGGTTGTGATCAACTAGGAATTGACTAAAAGAAAGGATTATAAGGATGGCAAGGTTGAAGAATTTGAGCTACTGTTTGTGGAGGGATTACATGTACCGGTAATGCAAATATGGTTTTTTGACCTTTTGAAAATGGAACATCCTCGGTCTCATAAAATGAGTTACATTCAAAATATTCTTCCCCAACTGCAGCAACAAAGAAGGATTGCAGATGGTGTCAGCTGGATTTGTCTAAGTTGGAAAATGATCGATGTAACCATGAGACTTGTAACAATGGCCAACTCAGATAGAAAAATATGTATATTAAAATTTTGAAGACATAATTCTTAAATAACTTATTCTATATATGGATTTGTGATGAACACCATTTTTTAGTGGGTTGAGTTAATAAATATTGCACTATTTTTATTCATGATAATTAGATTCAATAGGTTTAGAAATGCTTATGATATTTCTGAGCTTGTTTCATTATTGATTATTTATATAAGGTTAAATGCATATAATATATTTTTATTTTTAAAGTAGTCAAAACCCTATGGCTCAATATTTGGACTTTCAACTTTTCAATAGCATCAATATAATCTCGGTATTTGTTATGGCCTTGCTAACTTGTTCAATTATGTTTTTTCCAATTGATTTGATTCTTCAAAGGTCATCATTCATTAATTTTTTATGTTTATTTTTTCTTTTAGGGAATGGGCCAAGATAATGTGGGTGCATTATCATAGACAGAAGGCAAGGGAAGACATGAGTATTTAGAACAGTTTTCAACAAAATGACACCCAAATGGAGGTATGATCTAGGAAGTCAATTGTATAACTAAAATAGTCTAGTTCTTTTATGGATTTTGTACACTAACAGATTTGCAGTTGTGTAAGAGATATACATACTATTAATTTCATGGTTAAGTTAAAATTTTATTTAGATCCAGACTTTAGCTTCTATGGATTCTATGGAGGATCAAGTAAGATTATTTCCCTAAATGCACCTATTCTTGTGTCATAGAGTGATTTTTAGTTTGTTCTTTCTTTGTTCCAAACGGGTTAAGAAAAAAAAAAAAACCTTATATTAATTTATACAATATTACTTATTTTTCTTTGAGTTAGGTTCCATACTTATCCAAATAGAGTGCCCCCTTGCCTTTTTTGTGACCATAGAACCTCTTGAATGAGACCATGCTTGTGTCTTAGATCACAAATGTAAAATTGCATAATATATATTCTATTTAAGGGTACTAGCTCAATGTAAGAGCACCTTCCTTATAGGCAGGAGGTTGGTGGTTTGATTCCTCTACGCCTTATATATACTTTGAAACCACTAAAAAGAGATAAACGACCAGTACAAAAATAGAGATAAATGTCCCAATATACGACAAAAATCCGCATATAAATGACCACTGGTGGAAAATTAGAGGTCATTGATCACACGACCAAAACTATGGTCATATTTAGTTTGGTCATCTATAAGTTATCCTAGTGTCATATATTTGGTCATTAATTATGACAATTAATGACCAAATATATAACCAATTGTATGACCACAAGATAAGCTATAAATGACCAAGTTAAATATGACCTTGTTAATTTGGCACCAGTGGTCGCCAAATCAAAAGTGGCCATTTATATGCATATCTTGGTCATTTTTTGTCATTTATCTCTCATTTTGCACTAGTGTATTTTGGAATTCGTGTTTTACCTTGTATTCCATTTTCATCATTAGTGGACGTCATTTCCCCTATCAATGGATTTCATTATCCATTTTTGCTCATGGGGTCTCTTCCATGCACTATTTACATCTGGTGCATGCAGGAGACATACTCAGTGGACAGTTTTGCAAAACTTTGTCCCGGTCTCTTCCCAAGTCAAATCAATCCTTGATATTTCCTTGTGTTAAATGATGGGGGATTCCTTAATACCTCCCTTCCAACATATCTCTTCCCATAAACTTCAACTCATCATGCTCTAGGAATGATATCTAGAGTCTTCATAGTAACTTGGGGCTTGTAGTGATTAGTGGCAAGTTCCCTTTTTATTGGGTAGTGGGAATACATCAATGTCTCCTACTCGATATATTATACTAGTGTTCGAATCCAATACATATATTCACACTTTGTAGAATGTACTAGGTACCTTGGTTCCTATTACCATCATCGATGGTTTCCTCAAATTTGTTAACGGTAATATGCATGAAAGACCGGTAGTTAAATGATGTCCTCCATGTTTTACTTCGAATCATCTATTCACATGGATAAGATCTATATCTATTGACAATTTGGATGGAAAACCTTGGGCCAACAGTAGAACTATCACATTTTGATATTGCCCAAATAGCGCAAGAATGTACCAAAACTTATATGACACTAGTACCATTGGGAGAACCATTACTCAACTTAGTTAGATATTTCTCTCTCGATGCATGTTGAGACATAGATCCATTGTGTATTTAATCATGGCTATGATCTCTAGATTGACATAGATCCACTATGTATCTATTGGTGGCTATGATCTACTAATTGGCATGGATACCCTATGTATCATCTCTGTGGCCATGATCCACCTCTATATATCACACCATTGTTTGTTCTTTCATGGGCATGATCACTACATCATTTATATATGTCATGGATCTATAGTGTATACATTTTGGTAGCCATATTTCATCATTCTGAGCATGGATATGACCATCTTAGGGAAATCAATGTCTAACATATATCTCTTTGTTGCAGGTACTTTGTTAGAACTAAGAGTCTTAGAAGCTCAATTATGTCTAATCTGCATCCCATTCCACCGCTTATTATAATGTATTTTGGTCATCAGGTTTTCTTCTGACCTCACACATTAGGGGGAATCTGTTATAGATCAAATCAACACTTCTCTCTCTATGAAGAAACTCAAAGTGTCATTATTCAATAACAAAAAGGACACTTATGGATAGAAGATCATATGATTTGACCTTCGTTGATGGACCTGATCATTGAAACTGAGAGAATAGTATCATTCCATTTTATTTTAAGAGTTGTAACCACAAAAAGGGCCAAATTCGTTCCTTGCTATAAAGGTGTGAACCATTTGCATAGTGCTCTTGGAAAAGGGGTGAATTCATCAAAAACTAGCCATTCGTACCTTGCAAATTGGCAAGTCATGAACCATTCAAATGTTTCCTTTGTCTAAGGGGAGAATTCCCCATAATTTTATGAAAAAAAACATAAAAATATGAAATATGGGAGCTAAGCAACTTTTACAAACTAACTTTCATGATTGCAACTCCCTAAACCACTTAGTAACAAATTCCAACTATTTCCTCCAAACATAAAAAGAAAATGAAATAGACCAAAAGGAAACACCTCGACACCCAAATTACCAAATGAATGTTGTAGTAATCACTCACACAACCTTGATCCCTATCCATCAGGAATCCAGTGTTGTTGGCCCTTACATCCCTAAATATTGAAGTTGTTTCCCTTAGGTAGTTTCAACCCTCTTGTATATCCAATGGACCAAAGTGGGATCATTGGATTCCATGAGTAGAGAGACCAACATATCGTGTCTAATAAGGTGTCAAGAATGGAGAAGGTACAACTTGTACTTGTTTCATTGCTATGATTGAGATTTGACATCTTTCCCTCCCCCAATCATATGTTTTTTATGATTATTGTTTGATGTAAATATTTTTTTTGTCATTTATATTGAGATCGATTAGATAGTAATGTTATTCTTGTATTTCAATTCAGTTGCATTCTCTTATATGGTCAAATTAGCTTGAAGAAGGTTGGATTTGTTGGTTTTGCAGGTTGACATTGTGTGATAAGAAATGGATCTGGAAAGAGACAAAGGAGCATCTTGGATCAACAATATAAAAAAGGTGCATACCACTCTTCTTCCTAATATCTTTTCTAGTTTATATTTTCTTATCAAAGTGTATATGTGGCCTTAGGTGTGAATAAGAGTATAAATATTCTTGTAAACATAGTCATTTAGGTCAGTATCAACCTAATCAGCGCGTTGGTGCTATTTCCCTAGCCATAGGATTTGATTCTGAAAAACAAAGAGTGAGTTGGATAACCACTTTATGTTTTTTATTCCCTATTATACCTATGCTCAGCTCTCACTACTGATTCCAATTATAATGACAAAACACACATCTTGGATATGACTTAAGCCAACAATTCATCATTGCAGGGTAGGCTTCAATGATAACATTGAATGAATACCACACATATAACTAATGAATATGAATTTCATGTTGGTAGGCTTGGATTGATAAAAGAACACATCTAAACATGTATTACTTATAGAACATTGAACTAGGAACCATTTTTCATACATATTTGGGAACATCATTTTTCTATCTAGAAGAAGTCATGTATCATGGAAACATTACAATGATATCTTTATCAAAGAAAATTATGTTCCCCTCAATGCCTTTCCATTTCCCTCGGTGCCTCAACAAATTTCAATTTTTCTAAGGACAAGTAAATAGCATTGCCTCTTACCATATCACTTATGTAATGGCATGTATAACAATCCTTAGGGTGGAAAACTCATCCACTATCTGCACATTTTGAGGAGGTGAATTGATTGAGGGTATGCATATATCTAGAATTGAAAACACAAAGGTGATTATCACATACCACTACAACCTCTAGAGTGTAACAGGAATTGACATGGTGTTTTTAATTGATTACCCCAACATTTTATACATCAACTAATATACATAATTGATGTTATCCAAGGAAACCATAATGAAATAAAATATAATGATATTTCACTGTTGTTTTCATGGAGAGGCCTAGAGACATGATCCAATCCCATGGAAATTCATTATAAGTTGAATAAAGTTTACCAATATGTTTGAGAATCGCTCAGTATTACATCACAAGGGTTGGTGTCGGAGGAGGTGGAAATATCTTCCCTGTTATTTTCTTAGATTACATCAAAATCACATTTTGAAATGTTCATCGACTTTAATACTTGTAGCAGATGATGACATTATATAGCCTCCAACCTTCCTTTGGAATGAATACCTAGAGTATGATCCAAATGGCCCCTTTTGTTCTTGTTGCACTACGTCAAATACCAAAATTTATATTATAAAAAATATGAATGTTTCTAGGGATGGTAGGTGTGGGAGTAGTCATCATTAACACCAAACGAAATCAAGAAACAAAATATGCTTGGGAGGTTGGGATCTCCTTGAATAATAAAGTTGATACTTTAGCTCTCTTTGAAAGCCTATTACTTCTAAAATTTCAAGTGACTCATGTATTATCTATGGTGGGAGATCCTTTGGTCATTATAAGAGTAATTCATCACAAAAAAATTCCCAAGTAGCCGAACTTAGGTCAGGTCACTTAGTGTAAAGAATCATCAATAAGCATGAGACTTTAACAAGTTTGAATTTTTCCACATTTATAGGAATCATAATTTATTAGCAAGTGAACAAGACAATATAGGTTATGGACTAAGATTGAGATGATGTAACACAAATTGGAGGCTCTCTTTCCAACTCCCTCATGATAAATATTTGTTTTCGATGGGAAATTCATTAAGTACCCTCGTGGTAAGTAACTTGCATCCAAAGCAATGATCATGTATGAATCAATGGAATTATATTAAAATCCTCATAAAATCCTCATTCATCATTCTCATGTATTAAAATGTTTGTTTTAAAACAAGAAAATGTTTGTTTTCAAAATACTAGAGTGAATCTAACCTACGACATTATTGTAATCAATAGGGAGTCGATCCTTCCACTAAACAATGCATAGTTAGAAAAATATTCGCAAAAGGGAATTTAAGATTTCATAACTTTCTTATGAGATCATTGCTTTATAATACTATATATTAGTTTAGTTAGTGATAAATAATGATCACTCAAAAGCACTAGGGCACTAATTACCTATACCTTATAACTTCTACAATGCCCCTAAAATATTTTTACTTATTTCTATTTCTAAACCCTCTTTAAATATTAAAATATAATCTATGTGACTATTTACACACACAAAAGTGATAGTTTGGTTTATGGATTCTACAAACAATGCTTTGGCTTTTTTAGTGTTTCTGTAAATATCAACTAACAACCAACCAGTAGTCAATGATCATTGTGGGTCATTACTATATTGACTTGTTGTTCCACATTGGGAAAACTATATATCCATTACATGGTAATGCCTATGATGTAAGTGGTGTTTAGGAGGAAGGTGTCCCTACTATTGCATTGAAACGATAACACTTTTTTATGATAAAATGTGAAATGAGTGCTAAAAGTTGTGATCATAAAATGTGAAATGATTACTAAAAGAAGAAGGGGAAGAAAAAGTCCAAAGAAGTGGATCTGAAATCATATTAAAGTATAACTCATTTAGTTTTTGTACCTCAACCACCGCTTGAATGGTGGGATATAAGAATGACCATTGATCATAGTGCACATGTGCATATACATATTCTTTGATTTTCTTGCACTATATTGATTTATTAGTCTTATCCAAACCAATTCTTTTTTACCTTTAATTAAGTTGTTTTGATGACATATGAAAATATCCTTGAATGTAATGATGATCCTCAATTCCCTCCTAATCATGTTGTTGAATGAAGCCTCTATTTATTATTCATGGACGATCATTCCTTTGAGAACAAACATTCCCATTTCCTCACTTTGAAAATATGTCTGTTTATAAAATTATATTGAACTATACTTAAAATCAAGGTAAAAATTTTAATCAGCCTAATTTAATCTAATTTAAAATTGCTAGCAACTTAGTTCAGGCAATAAAGAGCTCCATAGATACCATGTAGACTGTTGTAGGGAAAAAAAATTATCCATTACTTGGTAATGCCTATGATGTAAGTGGTGTTTAGGAGGAAGGTGTACCTACTATTGCATTGGAACAATAAAAAAATTTGATGATAAAATGTGAAATGAGGGCTAAAAGTTTTGATCATAAAATGTAAAATGATTACTAAAAGAAGGGAAAGAAAAAGGACAAAAAAAGTGGATTTGAAATCATATTAAAGAATAACTCATTTAGTTTTTTTGAAGGTCAACCATTGCTTGAATGGTGGGGTATAAGAATGAACATTGATCATAATGCGCACTGCATATTTTTAGAATTTTATCATTCAAGCTAGCATTATGTTAGAATCTTTAACTGAGAGAATAACAAGTACATCAATCAAACACAAGAGACAATGAACACAGTGTTTTTCCTTGAGGAAACCATAAATGGAGAAAACCCCGCAACTTCCTCAGAGATAGAATTAGCACCAAAAGTAAAACCCCAAAACAGTAAGATGATCTCCCGACAACAGTAGTCTCTTTCTTGCTAGCCCCAGCAACTTCTCCCTCGGCTATGCGCTACAACTGAGTGTGAGTGAGTGTGTGATAAATAGAGAGGATCACTCTCTATTTATACTAATTCCTGACTTGACAATAACTCACTAGGGCCAACTTCACTAGGAAATTTTAATAACCCTAGGGCCCCGAAACTGCGGGGACTTTAACCCTTGATCAATAGGAGGGTTACCCACAATGACTTGACATGACTTGTTTACATTATAGAAACTCCCGATCGGAACATCGGGGCATGACATGACTCAATTACATTACAAACACATCCCGGAATAAACATTGGGGAACAATACATAAGATATATAAGTGAATACATTCTGAAGTTACAATTACATCAACACTCCCTCTTAAATAGGAAGGTATTATCTCGACACAATTTATCAATACAAGTCTTCTTCTCTGTATCATCTGGATCATCATCGATTTCTAGTCATCTTCAAGTCATCTTCATCTTTAGGTCATCTTCATCTTCAAGTCATCTTCATCTTCAAGTCATCTTCATCTGGATCTGGATCATCACTCGATCTAGATCATCATCACTGGATCTAGATCATCACTTGATCTGGATCATCTCTGCTGGATCAACATCATTGGATCTAGATCATCATCAATGGATCTAGATCATTACTTGATCTAGATCATCACTCGATCCAAATCATTACTCGATCTGGATCATCACTGGTGCTATCTCATGATTCTTCTCATCACAGGAAGTTCTACAGAGCCAGCCCTTTTTCATGTTGGTTGTAGGCATAGACTTCATGTAGGTCTTCTTCAGTGCTTATATCTGACCCTAAGTCAGAATGTCCTGCCCAGCACTTACATCGGACCTTGACTCGTCAGAAAGGCACGCCCAGCACTCATATCTGACCATGAGAGGAACACATCCACCATCATGTCAAAACGGCCCAGCCCTCACATCTGACCATGGAAGGAACTTAATCCTCTCACCATGTCATAATGGCATAGCCCTTACATCTAACCATGGAAGGAACTTAATCCTCTCACCATGTCAGAATGGCACAGCCCTTACATCTGACCATGGAAGGAACTTAATCCTCTCACCATGTCAGAATGGCACAGCCCTTACATCTGACCATGGAAGGAACTTAATCCTCTCACCATGTTAGAATGGCACAACCCTTACATTTGATCTTGACTCGTCAGAAAGGCTCTCGGTCCCAGACTGAGGGTTCCTAGTAACTAACCAGGTGCCTCCATTCAGAGAATGGAAACAACCCTTATATATGATCAAGTGGGAACATATCCCTCAATCACATCAGAATGGATCTGCACTTATATCTTATCATGTGATACTACATCCCATAGTCATATCAGAATGGCCCTCAATCCTAGATTGAGTATTCTTGGTAACTGACCAGGTACATCTATTCAGAGAATGGCAACAACCCTTATATTTGATCATGTAGGAACCAATCCTACAGTCATATTATAATGGCTCAGCACTCATATCTGACATGGAAGGAACCAATCCTCTCACCATGATAGAATGACTCAGCCCTTATATTTGACCATGGAAGGAACCTAATCCTCTCACCATGTCAGAATGGTTCATGGACTCGTCACTTCCCCTTGGAGGGAACCTCGATCTGGAGAACACTAAGATATCTGTTCGTCTGTCACAACATACTGGAGATTCACTGCTCCTCTCTACACCATATCCTTGATATAGTGATACTTGATCTCGATATGCTTCAACTTGTCATGGAACACCGGGTTCTCCGTCAACTTCACACAACTCTGGTTTTCACAGTATATATAAGTAGCATCTAACTGGGGATCAAATATATCAGACAGTAGCTTCCTCAGCCATATTGCCTCACAACTAGCTGAACAAGTTACGACATACTCTGCTTCAGCTGTACTCAGTGCCACACAGGATTGCTTCCTGCTAAACCAAGAGATCACACCTGATCCCATACTAAAGCAACACCCTGAAGTGCTCTTCCTATCGATGGCACTGCCTGCCCAATCTGAATCAACATAACCCTCTAGGTTAATATTCTGATGTGCCTCATACTTGAGCCCATAATCAACTGTACCCTTTAGGTACCTCAAAATATGCTTTACAACAATCAAGTGAACATGTCTCGGATCTGTCAGGAACTGGCTCAAGGTGTTCACAGCAAAGCAAATATATGGTCGCATGTTCGTTAGGTACATCAAGGACCCAATCATCTAACAATACATCATAGCATCAACCGCTTTTGATGAAGCATCACTCAATAGCTTCAAGTTTGATGCCATAGGTGTGGTCATGGCCTTGCAGTCCATCATCCCGAATCTCTTCAGGATCTCTATTGTATATTTCCCTTGCCCTAGGGAAATTCCATCTGCATTCTGCCACACCTCCATGCCTAGAAAATAATGCATCATACCCAAGTCCTTCATTTAGAACTCGACATCAAGCTTCCTCTTCATATCAGCAATCAACCCATCAATACCTGTTACAAACAGATCATCTACATACAGTATGAGCATCACTAGGTTGCCATCTTCAACCTTGTAGTAAAGGTTGGAATCTGCTTTACTCTTGGTACAACCCAAACCGGATAGAAAGCTTTCAATTCTGCCATACCATGTCCTTGGTTCCTATTTCAAACCGTACAGGGATTTCTTCAATCTACATACATGAGACTCCCTGTCATGTGTCTCAAAACCAAGTGGCTACTCCACTTATACTTCCTCTTCCATTACATCATTCAAGAAAGCAGTCTTGACATCCATTTGGTGTATCTTCCATTTCATCACTGCAGCTAGAGAAAGTATTGATCTGATGGAAGTGTATCTGGCTATAGGTGCAAAAGTTTCTTCATAATCTATTCCTTCTTTCTGGGAGAAGCCACAATCCACAAATATTGCTTTATATTTTTCTATGCTGTTGTCTACAGTATGCTTGAGCTTGTAGATCCATTTGGAAGTTACAATAGACTTCCCTTCTGGTCTTGGGACAACATCCCAAACATCATTCTTCATGATCAATTGATACTCTTCAATCATAGAATCCTTCCATTCTTTCCTTTCTACCGCTTCTTCATAGTTGGAAGGTTCTTTATTGATGAAATCACATAATAAGGCTACATACCCTGAGCAGGACCTGGTCCTCTTTCTTTCTCTGTGATTCTCTTCTAGAGCCCCATATCTTTTTGCACCTTGGATAGATTCTCGTACCCAAGCAAGGTTTCCTCTTATGAGGATTATTCTCCTGAGGTGGATCTACATGTTCTTGAGATTCTTCTAATTCTTGATCTTCTACTTGACTTTCTTCATTCATGATTGTGTCATGAATTCTGGGTGCTTTTGTTTCTTCAGGTTCTTCAGCATGCCTCTTTCTGGATTTGTTGTAATCTAAGTCTTCGTCAAATGTTACATCCCTGCCGATGTCGATCTTCTTGAATCCTGGGAAGTATATTCTGTAATCCTTCAAGCTTTCAGAGTATCCCACAAATATACCCTTCTTTCCTAAAGGATCTAACTTTGTCCTCTTTTCTTTTGGAATGTGTATGTACACTGGACATCTGAATATTCTGAGATGGATGACTTCTAGATTCTTGTCGGAAAATACTTCTTTAGGTGTCTATTTTTCGACTACTCTGTGTGGAGTACGGTTCTGTACATACACTGTTGTTCTGGCAGCTTCTACCCATAGATGCATGGGAAGATATTGATCATGAAGCATAGCCCTTGCAGCTTCCATGATCATTCTATTCTTCCTTTCTGCAACCCCATTCTGTTGTGGATTATATGGAGTGGTTAACTCCCTCTTAATCCCTGAATCTTTGCATAACTCTTTGAATTCATTTGATGTGAATTCTCTACCACTATCTGATCAAAAATTATTGATCTTCTTTTCAGTGTGGTTCTCAATCAAGGCTTTGAATTCCTTGAACTTGCTGAATACTTCATCTTTGTTCTTCATGAAGTAAATCCATGTCTTCCTAGAAAAAGCATCAATAAAAGAAACATAGTATACATACCTGCTTAATGAACTTGATGACATTGGACCACATACGTCGGAGTGAATGATTTCCAAGATTCCTTTTGCCTTGCTCTTGCTACTTGGAAATGTCTTCTTTGTGTTCTTTCCTTTTGCACGTCCTTTGTAGACTCCATCATGTTTTGACTGAATTTCTGGAAGACCTTCAACAGCTTTGCTTGCAAGTGGTAGTGCTCTGTAGTGCACATGTGCAAGCCTTCTATGCCAAAGTTCATTTGGCTCTACTTTGTCATTGACCAAATCTTATTCTGAATGGCCCTTCAATTTGTATAGGCCTCCCTCTTGTTTCCCAATCACTACTGCATCATCAAAAGTCTTTCCCTTTGGCCACATGAGAACTTGGCCATCTACAAATGCAACCCTCGTGCCTTTTGCATCTAATGCAAATATGGAGAGGAGGTTCTTCTTAAGTCCCAGTACAAACAATACATCCTTCATCTTCATAGACTTTCCAGAGTCTAGCTTATAGGAGGATTCCCCACTACCTTTTATTGGATACTGGTAGTCATCTCCGAGTTTCACCTTGTGGGGTGGTTCATGTTCTGTAGTATTACAAAAGACTCTTTGAATATTGTCATATGTTTGGAAGCCCCACTGTCTATAATCCAATCATTGCTTCCATGTGTGATGTTTCCCGTGAGAGCGAAAATCAAAACATATTCTTCATCACTTTAAGAATCATCAGTTTCTTGCTTGTTTCTCTTTGTGGAAGGTTCATCATCTTCAGAAGCATGAGCATGATGTCTTCTCTTGTTGTTTTTCTTCTTGTGAGAGTTTCTTTTGTTTCTAGGACAATCTTTGGCATAATGTCCTATTTCATCACAAGTATAACATCTGAGTTGATTTTTCTTGTAGGAAGAGTGCTTACATTTAGAACGATGATGATGGTCCCTTCTGTTTTTCTTAGATTGAACTGTGAGAGCTTGATCTTCACTTCCCATCTTTTCTTCTCAAGCTGCTATCCGAGCTTCTTCTTGTGAGCATTCTTCCCATAGTCTGCTAAACTTGACTAACTTCTTTCTAGCACAGATCCCTTGAATGAAAGAGTCCCATGTCCTAAGGAGACCATTCAAGGTGGTCATTACAATCTCTGCATTCTCCACTTCTTCATCCACTGCTTCAAGTTGTTCTTTGATCTGAGAAACCCTTGTGAAGTAATACTATATGGTCTCCGCATTCTAAATCTTCACATTCTTCAACTGGTTCCTCAAATTCATCTTCCGGTTTACGTTCTTTCCTTCAAACAGTTTGGTTAGGGCATCAAACATATCTTTAGGTGTCTTTAGGGAGGACACCTGTGGTATGAGGTGATCCTTGATTGAATCAACAATAATCCTCGTAGCCATAACCAACTTATTCTTATGTAAGGCCTTAGCCTCATCTCCATCTGGAACTGGAACCTCCTCATTGATGTAGGAGTCCAATTCATTTTCTTCCAGGACCAGGGAGATCCTATTTTTCCAAGCTCGGAAGTTATCAGCTCCCTCAAGCTTTTCATCGAGCTTGGTATGGTGAGACATTTTAACTGAGAACCTCAAATGGAAATACAAAAGATTTAGATCTTACCATGTCAAGATGTCGAAACTGGATCTAAAGCTGAATTTATGTAGTGTTGGTTCAGGAGCAGTTAGAGTTTGACTTTCCCGGAGTTCTATCCAACCAAATGCATTGATCTTGATCTCTAAACTTTGATTTTGAGGAGGAGATCAATGCAGGCTTGGGCTCACTCAAAAATTCCACTTCTGTGGAAAGCCCTAATTTTCGGCAGTAATGTCAGGTCAAAAACTGAAAAAATCAAATGTTGCTTCGACAGAAAGATGCGCCCTAGGGAGGAGAGTCAATCCAACCTTCTTTTGCTAAAAATCTATGGAAAGAGCTCCAAAAAGTAGGAAGCCCTAGTTTCCGTAACTGCACGGTGTCTTCTTCTCAGGATAGCTCTGATACCATGTTAGAATTTTATCATTCAAGCTAGCATTATGTTAGGATCTTTAACTGAGAGAATAACAAGTACAGCAATCAAACAAAAGAGACAATGAACACAATGTTTTTCCTCGGGGAAACCATAAATGGAGAAAACCCCGCAACTTCCTCAGAGATAGAATCAGCACCAAAAGTAAAACCCCAAAACAGTAAGATGATCTCCCGACAGCAGTAGTCTATTTATTTCTAGCCCCAGTAACTTTTTCTCCCTCAGCTATGTGCTACAACTGAGTGTGAGTGAGTGTGTAATAAATAGAGAGGCTCACTCTCTATTTATACTAATTCCCAACTTGAAAATAATTCACTAGGGCCGACTTCACTAGGAGAGTCTAATAACCCTAGGGCCCTAGAATTGCGGGGACTTTAACCATTGATCAATAGGAGGGTTACCCACAATGACTTGACATGACTTGTTTACATTATAGAAACTTTCGATCGGAACATCAGGGCATGAAATGACTCAATTACATTACAAACACATCCCGGAATAAACATCGGGGAACAATACATAAGATATACAAGTGAATACATTCTGAAGTTATAATTACATCAACACATATATCATCTTCTTTGATTTTTTTGCATTGTATTGACTTATTAGTATTATCCAAACCAATTTTTTTTTACCTTCAATTAAGTTGTATCGATGACCTATGAAAATATCTTTGAATGTATTGATAAATACTCAATTCCCTCCTAATCATGTTGTTGAATGAAGCCTATATTAATTATTCATGGACTATTGGGTCTTTGAGTAAATACATTCCCTTTCCCTCACTTTTAAAATGTGTTGGTTTATAAAATTATATTGAACTATTCTTAAAATCAAGGTAAAAGTTTTAATCAACCTAATTTAATATAATTTAATACTTTTGCAACTTAGTTGAGCCAATAAAGAGCTCCATATATACATGTAGATTGCCGTAGGGAAAACTTTCCATCCATTACTTAGTAATACCTATGATGTAAGTGTGTCTAGGATGAAGATGTCCCTACTATTGCATTGGAAC
Organism: Pseudotsuga menziesii; assembly: GCA_001517045.1. Classification (NCBI taxonomy): domain Eukaryota; kingdom Viridiplantae; phylum Streptophyta; class Pinopsida; order Pinales; family Pinaceae; genus Pseudotsuga; species Pseudotsuga menziesii. The sequence goes on along the minus strand of LPNX010028896.1, from coordinate 47,272 downwards.
AAACAAAATTTTTTATGGTAAAATGTGAGATGAGTGCTCATGAAATGTAAAATGATTACTAAAAGGAGAAGGGGAAGAAAAAGGCCAAGGAAGTGGATCTGAAATCATATTAAAGTATAACTCATTTAGGTCAACCACTGCTTGAATGGTGGGATATAAGAATGACCATTGATTATAGTGCACATGTACATATAACATCTTCTTTGAATTTCCCCGGATGTGAGTGTGAGTCAGCCCAACGTGGCCCCTCCCGCCAGAGCCCAACCTAATGCCATTAATGGCCATTAAGACTCCAGTTGTCATGGCCGCTCCACAGCTCGACGGTAGGATGAGGTTGTCTCATCCTAGCTTAGACGCCTTAATTCACTCGTCAGGCTACTGCACCTCGCACAAGCGCCATTAAATGGTGATCATGGGCATCTGAACTTATCTTGCTCTGCTGCTCAACTGGTTCATTAGCACTCTCCTAGTTCTGCAAGTCTTCTCTGGTAGCTCTGCTCACCGAGGCCACCACCCTGCGATTCAAGACAACAACACCCGTCTCTCTGCAGCTCCACGCACTGCCCTACACCATCTCTGGTCGCCCACCCATAGTCTCTCTCATTCCTGTCTTATCATTCCCCCGCCATGCCTCGTCGACAAAGAGGCTCGTCACGCCAGGGATGAGGACGTAATGCTCGATATGATGGTCATGTCCCCCTCTCCTCTCAAGCCAGAAACAATGGATTTGACCTGGAAATACCAGAGGAGGTGCGAATAATTGTGTCAAACTGGGAGGATGAACTATCTGGTGCGCTCGGTGCCGCAGGACGCACTATGGAATGATGGCAGAAATACTGGGTCTTCAAAAACATGCTCACGTGCCCGGTCCTCTGGTTTAATCCTATGGTTCTGCCATGCCCTGCCTCTCCTGCTCCACCACCCCCGACCCCCCACGAAATGGAATCACCCGGCCCCTAACCGATATTGCCTCATGCGCCCCCATGTCCACTTGATACTTTGGCTCCACCACAAAATTCCATCCCCCCGTCGCACCTTCGCCCCTCTTCCAGCTCTGCGTGTAAATTCTTGTCCAACCCAATTGTCTCCAAGAAGACCACTCCTCTGCCATGCAAAAATCCACCTGAAATCTTGGGGAAGGTAGCATCCAGTTCAGGCGACGAGGAAATGGCGACCTCTAACGACAGCTCGGTGACTTCTTCAAGCGAGCCTGCACATCCAGAATCTCTAGGATACACTTTCCCAATCACAGAAGAATCGTGGCCAGGGCAGAAGCCATGACATGCGGCCTTCACAACCATGTGTCTTTCAGCACGTTGCTTGCGCCATGTCTAGGTTCTCTAGGCCATGTGCCGCTCAGTTCTGTTATGTTTGATTTCTTGTGTTTATATGGTGTCCATGTTTCGGCTCTTGCCGCACTCTCTATGCATTGTAAATGTTTTGTCTATGTTCACTTGACAGGCCTGTTTTCCCTCCGAGAGGGAGGGTCATTTTGATCTATTTTTCCTCTCGGAGGGAGGGTCGTATCATACTTTGACTCGCCTTACTTGCTCCTCCTGAGCAGGTAGGACTGTATTTTTTTCCTGTACTATTATTTTTCTCTCTTTTTTTAATAGATTAGATCTCAACTTACAAAAAAAAAACATCTTCTTTGAATTTATTGCATTTTATTGACTTATTGGTCTTATCCAAACTAATTGTTCTTATATAAACCAATGCTCTTACTTTTAATTAAGTTGTATTGATGACCTATATGAAAATATCCTTGAATGCAATGATGATCCTCAATTTCCTCCTAATCATGTTGTTGAATGAATCCTTTATTGATTATTCATAAACTATCGTGCCTTTGAGCAAAGACATTCCCATTCCATCACTTTGAAAATATGTTGGTTTAAAAAATTATATTGAACTATTCTTAAAATCAATGTAAAAGTCTTAATCAATTTAATTTAATCTAATTTAAAGTTCCTAACAACTTAGTTGAACCAATAAAGAGCTCATATATACCATGTAGATTGTTGTAGGGAAAAATATCCATCCATTACTTAGTAATACCTATGATGTAAGTGTGTCTAGGTGAAAGGTGTCCTTACTATTGCATTGGAACAATCAAACTTTTTGATGATAAAATGTGAAATGAGTGCTCATGAAATGTAAAATGATTACTAAAAGGAAAAGGGGAAAAAAAGGCCAAAGAAGTGGATGTGAAATTATATTAAAGTGTAGCTCATTTAGGTCAACCATTGTTTGATTGGTGGGATATAAGAATGACCATTGATTATAATGCACATGTGCAAATAACGTCGTCTTTGAATTTCTTGCATTGTATTGACTTATTGGTCTTATCCAAACCAATTGATCTTATCTAAACCAATGATTTTTTACTTTTAATTAAGTTGTCATTAGAGAGAATTTGAGGTCAAAAATGGGCCTCAAAAGGACCAAAATGTACTATAAAAATCAACCAATTACATTCTAGTAGATGACATCATCCCCCATGGTTGAGGTGGCATTGCATGAGTTAAGAATGCTTATTTGTCACATTTTCTATGGTGGATGAAAATCCATAGTTAACCAAGGTAGTGGTACAAGTACTTTTAAGTCATAAAGTGAAGTACTCACAATAAAAGTCATTTCACACTTTCTCATAAAATAATATTATTGTTATTTTCAAGTAAAGTACTCACTATTCATTTTTTCATAAAATAATATTATTGTCATTTTCAAGTAAAGAACTCATAATTCATAAAAAATGTCTTTTCACATTTTTTTATAAATTAATATATTGTCATTTTCATATTTTTTAATTTTAAATTATATATTCACTCAATTGTATTTAATATCATGATGTCAAACTAATATATATATATATATATATATATATATATATATAATTTTGTACTTTTAAAATAAAATAAATTAAATTCATGAATGATATTTATATGAAAAAAAATATGTTAGCTATGCATATAAATTAAATTTATTTTTGCTTAATTTTATTTACAAGTTCAAGACAAATAAATGTTAAAGGACAATAAATTTTTGGAAATTTACAATGACTCTTAGTCACATCATTCTAGAGTTATTTTATTAATTTTATTTATAGTCAATTTAGAAAAGTAACTCAACCATGGTTATTTATATTGTGCATAAAAAGTAGTGTAGGAGGTGAGTTGCATATATACCTACCCCATAAAACCCCTAACTCATAATATTTTAATATATCTTATATTTTTGTAGTACATCTCTTAGGAGGCCCATTTTTTACCTCAAATTCTCTCTAATGATTGATGACCTATGAAAATATCCTTGAATGCAATGATGATCCTCAATTCCCTCCTAATCATGTTGTTGAATGAAGCCTCTACTGATTATTCATGGATTATTGTGCCTTTGAGCAAAGACATTCCCATTCCCTCACTTTGAAAATATGTTGGTTTATAAAATTATATTGAACTATTCTTAAAATCAAGGTAAAAGTTTTAATCAACGTAATTTAATATAATTTAAAATTCCTAACAACTTAATTGAGCCAATAAAGAGCTCCACATATACCATGTAGATTGTTGTAGGGAAAACTTTCCATCCATTACTTAGTAATACCTATCATTGTAAGTGTGTCTAAGCGAAAGGTGTCCCTACAATTGCATTAGAACAATCAAACTTTTTGATGATAAAATGTGAAATGAGTGCTCATGAAATGTAAAATGATTACTAAAAGGGAAAGGGGAAGAAAAAGGTCAAAGAAGTGGATGTGAATCATATTAAAGTATAGCTCATTTAGGTCAACCACTACTTGAATGGTGGGATATAAGAATGGCCATTGATTATAGTGCACATGTGCATATAACATCTTCTTTGAATTTCTTGCATTGTATTGACTTATTGGTCTTATCCAAACCAATTGATCTTATTAAACCAATGCTTTTTTACTTTTAATTAACTTGTATCGATGACCTACAAAAAATATCCTTGAATGCAATGATGATCCTCAATTCTCTCCTAATCATGTTGTTGAATGAAGCCTCTATTGATTTGTCATGGACTATCGTTCCTTTGAGAAAAGACATTCACATTCCCTCACTTTGAAAATATATTGGTTTATAAAATTATATTGAACTATTCTTAAAATCGAGGTAAAAGTTTTAATCAACTTAATTTAATCTAATTTAAAATTCCTAGCAACTTAGTTGATGCAATAAAGAGCTCCATATATACCATGTAGATTGTTGTAGGACAAACTTTCCATCCATTACTTAGTAATACCTATTATGTAAGTGTGTCTAGGCGAAAGGTGTCCTTACTATTGCATTGGAACAATCAAACTTTTTGATGATAAAATGTGAAATGAGTGCTCATGAAATGTAAAATGATTACTAAAAGGAGAGGGGAGAGGAAAGGGACAAAGAACTGGATCTGCAATCATATTAAAGTATAACTCATTTAGGTCTACCACTACTTGAATGGTGGGATATAAGAATGACCATTGATTTTTTTTTAACGAAAAAAATAACGATATTCTTTTCAAAATATCAATGAGTGATGGTTACATAATAGTCTAGATAGCCCAACAGAGGTGAAAGCCAAAACATAAACACCCAGATAGCCGCACATGTGCATATAGCATCTTCTTTGAATTTATTGCATTGTATTTACTTATTGGTCTTATCCAAACCAATTGATCTTATCTAAGCCAATGCTTTTTTACTTTTAATTAAGTTGTATTGATGACCTATGAAAATATCCTTGAATGTAATGATGGTCCTCAATTCCCTCCTAGTCATGTTGTTGAATGAAGCCTCTACTTATTATTCACTGAGTATGTGCCTTTGAGTAAAGACATTCCCATTTCCTCACTTTGAAAATATGTGGGTTTATAAAATTATATTGAACTATTCTTAAAATCAAGGCAAAAGTTTTAATCAGCTTAATTTAATCTAATTTAAAATTCCTAGCAACTTAGTTGAGGCGATAAAGAGCTTCATAGATACCATGTAGATTGTTGCAAAGCAAACTTTCCATCCATTACATGGCAATGCCTATGATGTAAGTGGTGTTTAGGAGGAAGGTGTCCTTACTATTGCATTGGAACAATAAAACTTTTTGATGATAAAATATGAAATGAGTGCTAAAAGTTTTGATCATATAATGTAAAATCATTACTAGAAAAGAAAAGGAAAAAACACACTAAAAAAAATTGGATTTGAAATCAGTAAAACTCATTTAGTTTTTGAAGTTTAACCACTCCTTAAATAGCTAGATATAAGAATGACCATAGATCATATTACACATGTATATATAATATCTTCTTTTATTTTCTTACATTGTATTGATTTATTAGTTTATCCAAACCAATATTTTTTATTTTTTTATGACCTATGACGATGATCCTCATTTCCCTCCTAATCATATTGTTGAATGAAACCCTACGGATTATTCATGGACTATCTTGCCTCGTAACGTTACGAATGCCTGCGGGGAAGGGTACACATTCTGGAGCTGAGCTCTTGACTTTTTGGGCCATTTTATTTTTGTCTTGGATCCCCAGATAGAAGAGGTGTAATGGTTGGTGATTCACAAGTTATTATTGGCTGGACAAATGAAGTGTCAAATTTTTAGCTCTCTCATCTTGGAACATTGAAAGTTGAGAGTCTCTAGGTTAATTTCTACTTTCAAAAACATCACTTTTTTAGTGAATTCAATGAAGTGACTGATAATCTGTAGAAGGTAAGATTCATTCACTTAAAAGAATGGTGCAATTCTGAACTCCTTTAGGACTCATTCATGTGGAAGAATGGTGCAATTCTGAACTCGTTTAGGCTGGTAGAATGGATATGTACTGAGGACTGAGTTGTTTCTGCTGTTGCTGTTCCTCCAGCTTTTCCTTATTTTGGTTTTTTTGCACATCTTCACTGCTCTACCAGAGTATTAGGTAGACTGTAAAAATGATTTTTTTTTCTGAAACTGTTTCTTTGTTTAGATATACATGCTAATCTGACACTGATGATCTAAGAATGATTAGATATTTGGGATTGTAAGTTTTGTAAATCTTGGTTTCAACTTTGTATTACCAACTTTTTAATACAAAGTTAAACGTACAGGGAAAAAACCCACTAAGCCCCCGCTATGATTCGTTTTATATGCAGAACCCGTATAAAATTGACGGTGTATTGGAGCTGGGAAAACTCCTGTCATTCAATTGTTGCGAGGAACCTCAGGCCTACAACTGAACACGGCCTTAACATGGAGAAATCTGGTTATGGTAAAGACGGAATATTCAGGTCCCTGAGGCCGCCATTCAAGCTACCAAAGGACGAGGAAATGAACATGGTCTCTTTCATGTTCAGAGATTCGTCAGCCTATGCTCACAGATTAGCGCTGGCAGATGCGGATTCCGGTGAGAAACTAAGCTTCGGGGAATTCAAAGACCAGGTGAGCATGGTGGGTAGTGGATTAAGTCAGTTGGGTATTGGAAAAGGAGACGTTGTGCTCTTGTTTTCTCCCAATTCTATTTATTTCTCCCTGTGTTTTTTCGGAATTGTTTCAATTGGGGCTGTGGCAACCCCGGTGAATCCAGTCTACACCGCCATTGAAGTGGCTAGACAGGTCCAGGATTCGAAAGCCAAACTCATCATAACTGTCCCAGGGATATGGGACAAAATTAAAGATATGGGTTTGCCTGCAATAGTGATTGGGGGCAATGGGGATATTAAAAGGGCTGGTTCTCCCATTGTTTTATTTTCCCAGGTCTTAGCCATGGGTGCCCAGAAGAACCCACCTGAGGTTATTATCAAGCACACAGACACAGCTGCACTGTTGTATTCTTCTGGGACTACTGGGACCAACAAAGGGGTGGTCTTAAATCATAGGAATTTCATGGTAGCTGCCTTGATGGTGACCAGTAACCAAGAAATGAAAGGTGAAAAGCATTGGACAGTCTTATGTGTTATTCCCATGTTTCATGCCTATGGGCTGGTAGATGTAACATATGGGCAGCTTCAGAGAGGAAATGCTGTGATTTCAATGGGGAAATTTAGTCTTGTGAGGATGCTGGAGGCCATTGAAGAGTATAAGGTGACCTATTTACCTATAGTACCTCCCATTGTCATTGCTATTGCAGAAGAGAGTATTGTCGCACGATATGATCTGTCTTCTTTGAAAGAGGTTTTGACTGGAGGAGCACGATTGAACAAGGATATCATGGCTGCCTGTGCCAGACGAATCTCACCTGCAGTCTTGAATGAGGTTTTTATCTACATCCATCTTTTATTTTCCATTTGTAGATGTCATAATGTTTTTATTTTTGTCATCCAGTAAATTAAATGTTGACCACCGTATCTTTATATATTTTCAATATTTTGAAATGTTCACCAATTTGCACAGTCAACGCCAGGCCTGGAATTTGACGTTCCAAATAAAGGTTTTTTCATTTTTACACTTATTTTTTTACAAACACATAACATTGAGATTTCATTTTTACACTTATTTTTTTACAAACACATAACATTGAGAGGTAAAAAAATATTTGAAATGTCAATTTGATGTTTATGAATTTAGATTAACGGTCAAAATTTTTAATACCTACGTAAACTACTAAAACTTAGCTCATAATCATTGGTCATTGTGCTGGGTCAGCTTTTGGGCTGCTCTTAATTTTAATCCATGAACACATAAATACTAAATTTCTCTATTTCGGAATGTATTGTATTTATTTAGATTTAGATTTCTCTATTTCCATGTATGTGTATTGTATTTATTTAGATTTAGATTTCTCTATTTCCATGTATGTGTATTGTATTTATTTATATTTTGTGTTTTTAATTGCATTATTAGTCTTCAGCTTGGAGCCTTCAAATTTTTTAAAGGAAAATCTTTAAAATTTTCTCCTTTAAAATTTTATAATTTACTTAATTAGTAATTTCTATATAAATATTTTACTCATATTTATATATAATATAAAAAATTATTTTATTCACATTTATATATAATATTAAAAATAAATTGACACTCAATAAAATTAATTAAACTGTTAAATGATAGGCACTAAAAACTTGAAACAGTCATTAAAAATTTATTGACAAGCACAAGAAAATTGAATTTCCAAGCCTGATCACCGCCCTGGTTTGCACAGAATGCATTAAATAGGGTGAGCAATACTCAGCCTGCTGCAAGCTAATTAATGAGTGGGTAGAGTGCTAGTTAAAAAAAAATGCTACAAGCATCATGCCGCTGTGCATGCATTAAATAGAGAATACTCAGCCTGCTGCAAGCTAATTAATGCCTTGAAAAAAGAAATACTACAAGCATCATGCCTGCTGCTATGACATTAATTGGCCTACAGCAAGCTGGATATTTCTCACCATTAATTACAAGGACACCACAAGCTTCTTACAACGACACCACAATCTTCTTCAGCCACGATTTTCACAGCACCGATTCTTCTGACACAGCCTTCCATTTGGGGCTTGGGATTCCTTTGCTTATTTGAGCTGAGATTCCCACGTCGAAGTCTTCTTTCAGGAAAAACAATTTTCATCTGCATCTTTTAATATTGGGAGAAAGACAATATTGGAAGAAACTGTTTTTTTTATCATCTTCTGACTTTTCTGAGCAATTTATTTTTGGAGCAGCAGCTCATGCTCTGTTATTTACTATTTCCAAAACCAATATGGTTACAATGATGGTTCAGAGAGATTTTGATATATCAAACAAAATTAACTAAGACATAAACAAAAAGTCTCAGAAAGCCATTCTTAACCAACATGTAAGTTCAAGTCATCCACTCATACATGCTTTTTAAGCTCAGGTCAAAAGGAGATCGGAGCACCCCGTTCTTGCGTCGATATTGTTGTACACCTGCACCGTCTATTCTACACCGACACCGCTTCATCCTCGTCCATACTCCTGATAATACCATTACGAACTAAGATCGCACTTCTAGATTCTTAAGGTGAATTCCTGCTACCAAACCACTGTGTACCAGTTCATGCCATACCCAGTTGAGCTGAGAAGACAAAGGAGGATGAGGCAATTATCATAAGGTTGAGTTGAGTCAACATAGGAGGGCGAGGCACTTATCTTAATCCAGCATAATAACACATAGAGTTTACTACCTATATGAGTTCACATGGCAGGGAGAGACGGTTATCGTCAAGCTTGGGATTCTGGCCATAGCTATTGATAAAGGTAACCAGGCTCACCTCTTCAAATTTGTACAAGTTGAAGTTATGAACAAAGCGTAGATGCAGAAGTAATTGCTTCCTCCCCATGATAGGCTGTCAAGATAAATCAGTTCGCTGTCAATTACTTTGTTTCTTTGTCATACTAAAAAACGAAATACAAAAAACTTCAGAGATCAGCAATATACTTAATACAAAATTTCATTACATACCTAAATATTGATGTGTCAGGCGCTGATGTTACAATGGGTGTAGATGAGTTTTGTGTGGTACAAATACTCAATTATTTACTTTTAATAATCATGATTCACCCAATTCTCCCCCATGAAATCGTAGACGAGTTATATATTATCTGCGTAGGACTTGCAGTTGCGCCCAGTTTCATTTGTTTTTCTTCATTTGCAAGGCCCATCATATTTTTATCCATATAGAGACATATGCTTGCAATATTGTTTGTAATAAACAATGCGGATATTGTCCCAATAACAACGCAGATATGGTCCTAATTCACAATATGTTTACAAATGCATACTAAATGATTCACAATATGTTTACAAATGCATACTAAATGGCTCATACCTCTTCAGAGATCCATAACCAAATCTCCTTTCTATCCATAAATCCCATTCTTACATATCTAAATTCTCTTCTCACCAGCCCCGTGAGATCTTAACACACTTCTCTCTTTGCATCTGGTTATATTGGGACTCTCAATTTGGAGTTTTAATCAAGATGAAATTAAATAGAGCAATAGTTCATAAGGCATACAATCCATTCACTACAACAACTAATGAAGGAGAAGCTTTGTCACGTGCACATTATGATGATGATGATGATGGTTAAGGTCCCCTAAGACCAAACTTTGGTCTATCGCACCAAAAGAAGAGAATTAATTAGTTTGCTTTAAAGTTATATTTCTATGCTCAAAGAGCTTGGAAAGAAGCGTCCCGAGCTTACTATAATTTTGACAGGCTAAAAGGCTAGGAATGTTGGTATTGCAACAAAGATTATGAAATTGGGATCTAATGTGGGTGTACGTGGGGCACTCTAAGAGGAAGTGATTTTCATCTTCAATGTTCTTACTCTCACAAAGGTGGCAGATCCTTTCTACCCATGGTGTTTTAGGGACTGTCCAACGACCAGTTTCACTATGGAGCTCATGCTAGTTCGTTCTTATCTTAGCTATGTTAATTTTTTTCTTAGTACTGATTAAAACAGAGAGATACTTTTGATCTTCTAGAGTAGGGTTGATGACCTCCTTATAATATCTTAATTTTCTTTTAGCCTCTAAATCTTTCTCACACCACAATTTTTCTTTAAACTTAGAAGAAATAATATTTTTAATGTTATTAATATTCTACAAAGCAACATTTTCATCAATCTCCTAGTGATTTAACCAAGACCTGGTATCTTTATACCACCCTCCCTTTAGCCTTAAATGGTTTTGGCTAGAGTTTCAAGTGATTTAACCAAGACCTGGTATCTTTATACCACCCTCGCTTGAGCCTTGGTTTTGGCTAGAGTTTAAAGCTAGCTTAAGGACAATGTGTGAAATGTTTTAGTTGGACAACCTTTTATCTTGATTGCAGGAAATTTATGTATTACTGATTCTGGTTCTAGTTTATTAGTTTATTTCTTTTCTTACTAACCTCTAAACAGTCTGTTCAACATCCACAAACAAAATCTATATTCCTACCTTATTTGTGAAAATATTATAATATTATTTTATAACCAATACAATATAATATATTAGAGTTACAACATTATGTCACTCTTTTCAACTATGAGGAAGCTTCCATCAAAACGCTTTCTAGCATATGAACTAGATTCCATATATATGTATCTGTATTTTAGTTTATCTAGTTGATATGTTTATAATTATAATGAGGTTATGAGATTATCAAGTGGATTCATTTTCTATACTATGTTGATTTATTTTGTATTTTTATTTTAATAATTTTGTTTTATAAATTTATTTACTAAATCTAAATAGTTATTTTTTTAAATATTTGTGTTTTCTAAATTTATTTATCAATCTGAATAATTATTTATGTCCTAGTTTACTTTATTGGAATTAACACAATTTTTATTAAATGATGAGATTTATGAAAATGAAAATGGTCAAAGTTAAAAGGAAATGGAGAAATTTCATACCAAACATATAAAGACATAAAATAATAACATTTGTACATATGTGAAAAACCTAAATTATTTTTATTACTTTTAACAAAGTTCCTTTACTACTATTACTATAACAAAATAGACAAACTTACTTTCTTTAGCCTATATCATATAGATAAATCATTTTTTCATAATCCCAACTTCTGTAGCAAAGTGGGAGCATACCTACCAACCTGTAACACTTCTTAAATGATGTTTATTTTTTCTTTGTGTAATATTAATGTGTATTTCTTTGTTTGAGATTTTAATATAATTAATTTTTTATCAATAAATTTAATAAGTTTAATAAAAAATTATTTAGCTATTATGAAATTTGTGTACTTGTTTGAGATTTTAATATAATTAATTACTTTTTTTATCAATAAATCTAATAAGTTTCATAAAAATTTATTTAACTATTATGAAATTTATGTAGTATTATTCAATATTTATAATACTTATTAAAAACTATGTAAATTTTTATATTTTATTGAATGTTTTTTATAACAAAATGTATTTAGTTATTATAAATTTTGTGTATTGATTTTAAATTTTATTGACTGTCTATAAAATATAATAAAAAAATATTATTTTGTATTTGTAAGTATTGCATAGCTTGATTGTGGAAAGGATGCATGCTCTAGTTAAGGTTTGGGAAACTCTACTATTCAAAACCCTCGTTAGAGGCTAATGGGTTGTTTTAGCACACTTGGAGTATTTATCTTTTTGTTGCTACAATCCCATTACACTTCTAACTACGGGATTTTAGAACTAATTACCCTTACTTTCTCCAATTTTACTTAGAAAACTGATTTGACATGCCTTTTTAGAGGTGTCTAGCTACTGGATCTAGTTGTACATGTGGTAGTCTTTATGCTCGACGTTTTTTAGCTTTTTTTATAGGATATGTGGAGGTTTCTTTTTTGGATTTGTCGATGTGTTTAAAAATTAAATCCAAGATCTCCTAGTTCTAGATTGACAAACTTGTGGCATATTGGATGCATGAAAACTTTGATACCTAATGAATAGGGTTTTCCTTGTTGGTAACCGATGGAGTCGGTTAAAGGTTTGGAAAAATATCGTCATGTCTGATGTACGACTATATGGTCTCCCTCCGTCGAATCCTCATGTCTCTCTCCTCTACAAATAACGAATGCCTTCTCTGGATTGTTGATCCTCCGTCTTCTTCACAAAAATTCTCTCTCACACACTTATTTTCCTCCATCTCTCTTAGAATTCAATTGTCCTCTCCAACAATTGATATTTCTCTTATAACTCCATGCTAAGCGAAACCCCTAATATCACTATAGATCTATGGATGAGATCCTTCGGTGAGATTGGATGGCCAAGATTAGATCGGGACATCACTTAAATAATTTCACTTACACTTTATAAAAAGGTGTTTCGTAAAGTCAATCACTAATTAGATCACTTTAATTTATTTTCCAAAATTTTTTTAGGAAAAGTAAATTAAATACAATTGGATTCTTGTTTTGAGTCTTTTTCATGCAAGGACAACTGCATGCAGGAAGACCTTCCTTATTGTCACTTTCTAACACTCCCTCTCAACGAGGAAGGGATTCGGTAGTAACCCCAACTTATCCCTAAACCTTACAAAATTGTGTCTGCAAAGTGCCTTGGTGAAAATGTCCGCCACCTGCTCATCTATCTATATGTACTCCAACCGAATGGTTCCTCTTTGAACGAAATCTCTCAAGAAGTGGTACTTGATGTCTATGTGTTTGCTCCGGCCATGGAACATTGGATTTTCAGATAGCCTGATGCCACTTTGATTGTAGCAATGAACTGCAGTAGCCTCTACCTCACACTCAAACAATCCTGAAATTAACTTCCTCATCCACATATCCTCACAAGCAACCATGTCGACTGCCATGTACTCAACCTTTGTCGAGCTCAATGCAACTGACTTTTGCTTCCTGTTGAACCAAGAGGCAACCCCTGACCCAATGTTGAAACAACAACCTGAAGTACTCTTCATGTCCTCTGCACATCCTGCCTAGACAACATCTGTGAAGCCTACTAATTGTACACTCCCCCTGTGCTCATAAACCAATACATACTCCACTATACCTCTGATGTAGCGAAGTATGTGCTTTGCAATCGTCTAATGCACTCTCTGAGGGTCCACCATGAACTAGCCCAAAGAGTTGACTACAAAGCTAATGTATGGTCGTGTGTTAACCAGATACATAAGCGATCTGATAAGTTGGCGATACAAGGTAGCATCAAATCCATCTGACCCAGATGCATCAATATTCCTCCAGTTGGAAACTAGGGGTATGGCCATAATATTCAATCCTCCATACTCATTCTCTTCAATATCTCTATTGCATACGTCTCGTGTCCAATGAAGAAGCACCCATCTCTCTGCCAAACTTCCAATCCTAGGAAGTAATGCATCAACCCAACGTATTTCATCTCAAACTCAACCACAAGATTGGACTTGCAGTCTCCAATCAACCTCTCATCTCTTATAATAAAGAGATCATCTACATATAAGACCAATATGAGAGGCACCTCACCTGTCAAGAAATACAAGTTGTGTTCAACCTCACTCCATCGAAATCCCATCTCCCATAGATAGTTATCTATCCTCGAGTACCATTCTCGAGGTGCCTGCTTGAGCCCATAAAGAGCTCTATGCAGCCTGCATACATGCGTCTCCATGTTCTCCACATCAAACCCCTCTGGATGCTCAATATATACCTCCTCCACTATGAATTCGTTGAGGAAGGCAATCTGGACGTCCATCTGATGGACTCGCCAACCCATCTTTGCTACTACAAAGATAATGGTATCAATACAAGAATACCTGGAAACAAGGGCGAAGGCATCCTTTTACACACATGTGGTTCTCTAGTCAATATATACTTCTACTTTACTAGAGAAGTGTGTATGTTCAGTGTATCATGTCTCGCCATGATATGGTCCCTCTTGAGAGAAACCACATAGTAAATACCTTCCTTCTATGAAAACCCCTTAGCCACGAAGAGTGCCTTATACTTTTCTACGCTTTCGTCTGTTGCATGCTTTACCTTTTATATCCATCAGGATCCCACCACCTCTTTCTCTTGAGGCATTGGCACACCATCCCACACCTGATTATTCATGATTGATTCATACTCCTCAACCATGACCTCCTGCCACACATCATGTTGTGCAACCTCCTCGAAATTGGAAGGTTCAAAGTTGATCAACTCTTTCATCAGTGCCATATAACTGAGTCTCACTAGTGGTTTTCTCCGTCTCATGGAGCTCTATGGAGGATCAACCTTCCTGGAATCATGAACTGTGGACCTAAACCACTTAAGCCTTGGCCTAGTGTCTACCTACTATAGTTGTTGGATGTTTTTCTCCTACAGCAGCTCATCCTCCAATTCAATGACTGAAGGATCCTATCCACCTGACTCCCTTTGACTACCGGAACCTATGCCCTGTGTTTGTACCTGTACTTGTACATCTACCTCCTCCAACTTGACCCTTGAATCCTGTGATGGTTTCTCCTCTACTGGTAAGTCCATAGATCTTCGCAAGGCCCTGTCCTCATCAAACTGGCCGTCCCTGCTCACATTGATCCTCTTGCGAGCAAGTATGTATACTATGTATGCCTTTGAGGTCTCATTGTATCCAACAAGTAACCCATTCTCTCCAGAAGGGTCCAGCTGCTTCCTAGTGTCAGCATGAACATGGCGATTGTAGACACTCCCAAATATGCGCATGTGACTCACATATGGCAGAGTGTTTGTGAATACCTCGGGTGTCTTCCTCCCCAAAGCTGTGTGGGGACACCTATTCTAATTGTATACCGCAGTCCTGTATGCCTCAGTCCAAAGGAATAGTGGTAATTCCTGATAAAAAAATCATGGCCTTGGATGCTCCTACCATAGTCCTGTTCTTTCTCTTTGCCACTACATTTTGTTGGGGGTATGAGGCACAGTGTGCTCCTTCTTGATCCCCTATGCTGAACAATACTCCAAGAACCCATTGTAGGTGTACTCTCCCCCATTATCCATTCTCAAAACATAGATCTTCCTTCCTGTATGGTTCTCAACGAGAGTTTTGAATACTCGAAACCTCTCAAAGACCTCTGACTTGACCATCATGAAATAGATCTAGGTCTTCCTGAAATAGTCATCAATGAAGGTCATGTAGTAATTGTAACCTCTAAAAGAATGGACACTCATAGGTTCGCAAACATTAGAATGCACTAATTCCAAGGGTTCCTTAGACTTGTGCTCACTCTATGGGAAAGGCTCCCTAATGTTATTCCCCAACGCACAACCCTTGAAGTTGTTATGCTTCTCCTCTTGTACTCGAGGAACTCCAATGGCTTCCTGTCTCAAGTGCCTCGGTGCTCCATGGTGTAAGTGTGCCATCTTCCTATGCCACAACTCACCGTGACTGTTGTTGTTGCTGACTAGAGCCTTTGCAAGCTCAAAGTGTAGTCTATACACCTTCCTGCTCCTGATCCCAATCACCTGATCCAAGCTCCTATATGACCCCTTGGGCCTGATATACACTCTATGGTCTCGAAATTTCAACTGGAATCCCTTGTCCTTCAGAGTGGAGACCGATATGAGGTTCTTGGTCAATCCTGAAACATATAATGCATCAACAAAACTGAGGGGTTTTCCAGACTCCCTCTGAAATGAAACAATGCCAACTCCTTGCACCTGATAACATGCATCATCACCCAGCTCAACATTGATACCTATTCCATCCACCTGCAAGTCCTTGAAGAATCTCTTCTGTCCAGTCATATTACTAGATGCTCCACTATCAATGTACCAAATACTTCTACATGTGGTGCTTGTCATGCAATCTATCAAGAAAAACTCATCATCAAAATTCCTGTTGAAATCCTCCACCTCTGCAGATCCGACCATCTAAGTGTTGCTCTTCTTCTTCTTGTCTGGGAACTAGGAGTCAAAGTGTCCCTGCTTATGGTAGATAAAACACTTGACTTTTGACATGTCAAGGTTGTTCATACCACCCATCTTCCTCTTTTCCTTACACTTTCTCTTCCATGTCAGGGCTAGAGCCCCTTCATCCATAATTTGTAGGGCACTGCTGGATGAGCTTGATCCTTGACCCGTGCGGGTCTCCTCCTGCACAAAGTCATCCCATAGTCTTTGTCAATCAAGGAGCTTCTCCCTAGCCATGACATCTTTGACAAAGGTGTCCCATGGCTTGGAGAATCCATTGAGGGCTATTTGAACTAGCTCCTCATCCTCAGTATTAGAGTCGACAACTCCAAGCTCATCCCTAATATGTGTGAGCCTTGTGAGGTAAGGCACCACTCCTTCTCCCTTGGTCATCTTGGTGTTGTGCATCCTCTCTTGCAGCACCATCTTCCAATTTTCATTCTTGCTCTAGTACATACTTTCCAAATCGATCCACATCTCTGATGTAATCATCTTCCTGGAAAGGTGAGGGACTATGTGTTCCTTCACCCCATCCAAGATGATCAACATGGCCCTGGAATCAATCTTCTTCCAAGCTATCAAATCTGTTGGATCTATGGGCACAACCTTCATGGAGTCAATGTCCTCCTCTGTATCACGGACATCCGGGATCCTTATGATTCTTTCTTTCCATGTAGGAAAGTTCTGAGCCTCCTACAGTCTATCCTCAACTCTCAACTTCACGACCATATTGAAGTGTATCTATCAAACCCTAGATCTACAATCTAGGTTTTTGTCTTTAAATAGATCTTCCCCTGATCTATTACTGTTGCTGCAAATATCTCAGATTTATCTCACCAGAGCTCTGGTACCATGTAAATTTTCCTTCAAATCTCAAACTAGGGCTAAAATAATATATTTAAAGTGTTTACTAAAATAACCACACACGTGAACTTATTTACTGGTATGCGAAAGAATATAAATAACTGAGAATTGTTCACAACGCCAATAGAAATGACGCAGTCTTTCTGGGTATAAACCCCAGACAAAACCCAAGATGGGCAAACCGGTGCAGCAGTATGAGAGGATATTTTATTAAGAAAATATGAAGCTTTTACAATATCAAAAAATAGATTCATGCCTAAGATGGAAAAATTGAGTCACACAAATATACTGAGAAAAACCTGTAGGGTGGCATGGTTCCCAAAGTAGTTGTATGACTTGCTGTTGTACTTCCTGATGTACATATCCGTACAAGCAGTACGTCATGTATGTTGTACGGATTTACGGTATACCTCCACCGAATCCTCCTGTCTTTCTTCTCTGCAAATTCGGGTTTCCTTCTTTGGATTGTTTCTCCTCCGTCTTCTTTGCAAAAATTCTCTCTCACACTTATTTTCCTTCGTCTCTATCAGAATGCAATTGTCCTCTCCGCCAATTGATATTTCTCTTATAACTCAATGCTAAGAGGAACAACTAATATCACTATAGCTCTGTGGATGAGATCCTCCGGTGAGATTGGATGGCCAAGATTAGATCTGGTCATCACTTAAATATTTTCACTTACACTTTATAAAAAAGAGTTTCATAAAGTCAATCAATAATTAGATCACTTTAATTTATTTTCCAAAGTAAACTTAGGAAAAGTAAATTAAATACAATTGGCTTCCTATTTTGAGTCTTCTGCATGCAAGGACACATGCATGTAGGAAGACCTTCCCTATTGTCACTTTCTAACATCAAAACATATATCTTCAAAGTAATTTGGGTTTCTTCATGACATGAAAATTTTAGCTGCCATTGGAACCACTCAGGAACTTATTCATTTGATCAATCAGAAGAATTTACAAGCCTTGCGTTTAAATATGGATTTAGAAAAATCTTTTGATAGAGTTGATTGGGTCTTCTTAAGACTTATTTTAATCCATATTGGTTTACCCCTTCTTGTAACCAACTGGATTACGGCTTGTGTAAACTCTGCACATTTTGTTGTTTTGATAAATAGATCTCCTTCTGACTTTTTTAAAAGTAGGAGAGGTATCAGGCATGGTTTCCCTCTATCTCCATTGTTATTCCTTCTTATCATTGAAGGTCTAAGCAGGTTAATTTTAAATGTAAAGGCAAAAGGAAAAAATAAGGGTATAAAAGCTTCACCTACTGTTTTCATTACCCAATTGCTATTTGTTGATGATGTTTTGATATTTGGCATAGATTCTCATGAAGAGTGGAATTGTTATATGGAGATTATTAATTTATTTTTATATGCTTCTAGAATGAAGATAAGCCTGAATAAATATATCTTTCTCCAGTTTAAGCTAAACAATGCCACTCTTTGGAAAGCATTAAATACATTCTCCCTTTCAAGTTTTATAATTTGGAAGACGGTTTCAAATATCTTGGCTATTTTCTGAAGGCTAATGGACACAAAGAGCAGGATTGGTTATGGCTAATTGAAAATTTCGAGCGCATAATCAAACAATGGACATATAGATTGCTTTCCATTGGGGGTAGGCTTACTCTTATCAAAGTTGTTCTTATTAGCATTCTAGTTTACTAGTTTTCCTTATCAAATAATCTTGGCTCAGTATTGTTCTTAGATTGAAGATCTTTTGGTGCGGTATTTTTGGCAAAAAATTGTGGTCTTCAGTATTGCATGGTAAATATATAAAATCCAATCTGCTTACATGGATTAGGAACACTAAGAAAGCTTCAAGGAATTCCTCACCTGTATGGAGAGGTTTCCTTAAAATATACCAATGGATGGGTAAGGATCTTACCTAGAGAGTGGGCAATGGGAACAATTTAATGGTTAGAATTGACCCAATTCTTGGGTTAGGAGAGAATTTTCATCTTTCACCCTACATTTTGGAGTACTTGGCAGAGATCGGATACTTTACTTTGGCACATATCAAGAGACCCAAATGGTTCAACATGGATTTTTATTATTGGTACACTACCAAAGATATGGGTATTGTTGGAGATTTTGCAAAAGAATGGGAGGATTATACAAATAGACTCAATTTTGTTGGGTGCAGGCTCATTGAGAATCAAGATTTTGTGATTTGGATTTCTAATCCTATGACAGGTTCAATTACAACAAAATCTATTTATCAAGCTATTGTTCAAGATGGTACCTATACTGTCCAAAAATGGTGGTATAAAATCCTTCAAAAATGGAAAATACCATTAAAAACAAATCTTTCATGTGGTTTTCCCTACATAATAATCTGAAAACTTGGGATAATTTGTTGAAAAGGGGATGGTGTGGACCAAACATCTGTTATCTATGCAAATTAGATTCGGAGACTACTGATCATATCCTGGTAAATTGTTTTTTTACCAAAAAGGTTTGGGAAAAATGTGCTCTTCTCTAAATATTACACAGGTTTGGGGGAGGAAATTTTTTTATCAAAATTGGTATGATTAGTATAAAAACTGCAAATATTTCTACTCTTTGCCTGCTTTTATTTCCTGGAAAATATGGAATGTCATAAATGTATGTATTTTTCAAGATCAGCTTCAAGACTTGGATATTATCTGCTTGCAAATTGTAGATTTGGTAAAAGAATACTTTTCGGTGGAGGTTAAAATCTATAGGCCCAGAATACTAAAAAATATTTAACATTTCAATGGTGCTTTTGGTTTCTTTGGTGGAGCTGCAAAAGATAAATATTGTGCAGCGAGTTTAGTTTTGTTTCTTTATGAATCACACAGGTTTACTTTCATATTACAATGTGGTTCCATAACTAATATGAAGGCTGAGTTCTTGGCCTTGTGGTGCATTTGCAAAGTCACTTCAATTTTTGATATCGTTACTTTTATGGTGTAAGGAGACTTCAGGGTCACTATAAAATGGGATTGAGGTGATTTTAAGCTAAATGTGATAAATTTACTTCCTTGGTGCACTAGAAGTCAAGAGGAATTGAAGAATTTCATTCATATTAACTTCTTCCATATCTATCGAGAACATACTTAGATAGTTAATAGCTCATCAAAAATTGCTATGGAAGGAGAGGAAGGGATCTTATTTTGGGATGAATATCTGGATAATTCACCATATGACTCTAGGTCTCTTTATATTTTTGGCCTTAAAAAAGCTTTGTTTTTTGTATGGTTATGGATAGTTTGTCTCCTGAGAGCAGTATTTATATGCTTGGAAAGTATATGCCTCGCAGGTTTTTAGATATCTTTCAGCTTTAGACATCTTTTGGTTTTGACAGTCAAATCTAAGACTACTCTAGAAAAGTGTGTACTTTTTTATTCAGAGATTAATAGCAAAAGTATGGTTTTTTTCTTCTGAAAAAAAAAATGTATTTAATTAACCTGAAATTTGTGAATTTATTTGAAGATTATATATATATATATATATATATATATATATAATAGTTATTTTAAAAACAATAAATTTAGTAAATAATATATTTTTTCTTATTTTGTTAAATGCTTTTATTTTATTTATACAAAATATAGTTTAACATCATATATAGTTTACCTTTCATTCATCTTAACCTACAAAGAAAATATAAACCTTTTTTGATATATATTTTTACCCCCTACACACACATAGTGTTATGAGACACGCTAAAGATGAGTACTTGGCAAATACTTGCTACTTATAGACTTGGTTGAAACTTGCGAGACTTGGCTGACACTGACCATACTCACTAGAGGCATTGCTCTATTGACCACTGTACTAATTTCAACATGTGAAATAAGAAAACACAAAATGGAATGGGATAAGGCTACATGTGATGGCATTTATGATTTATGCAATTGAAAGGAGTCAAACATAGGATTTGGTAGAGCTAATAAAGGGAAAGAGAATAATCAGAGACCCATTGCTTCTTAATTATGTTGAGGTGCAAAAGGCGTCTTTATTTGAATCTGCAAAAAGTGGACAAGTATTAATTATCCTGTCTACTTCTTGGCAAGCTTGAGTTAAAAAATTGTTGGGTCTTGTTATAGATGTGAATTAAAACCCCTCATTTCACTTTTTATTTTGCATTCATTTTGAAACAACAAATGAATGTTTCCAACAAGGGTTTATAGGAGTTAAAACAACCAATATCACACCCAAAAAGTTTCTTTTTTGAGTCCCATTTATTTTCAGTAGTAACAATCAGGGTCACCTAGTCTTTAGGGGATTTTCATGTTGTTTTAGCTCATCTTTTGATTCCAACCAGTTGTTATAAGAGAGTTTTTAGAGATTTTACTCATTCTTCATTACCTTGTCCACACGTGTGAGGTCGTTTAACGACTGGTCAACTTGGGTTTCAAGGGAAATTTAGGAGGGAAATGAAGTGATTGAGGGATTAGAAGGCTTTAAGAAGGCATTTCTTCCCTCCTTCTCTCATTTCATTTCATTGATGTATCATTCCATTTCACTATTGTGTGTTCTAACAGTGAGGAGGTGAGCTCATCATTAGCTAGTTGGGGAATTGAAGGAAGCTTCAACATCAAGATTCAACAATGATCACTGGAAAAAGATCAATCATCCTGAGATCATTGGAAGAAGATCACTGTATTCTTTGATAGGGACTCGGAGGATGAATCTCCCACTCATGATTTTATTTGGGTTAATTAGGAGATTGAGGACCTCCTCTACTGTCACAAAATACACTTGCATCATATTTGTTTCAATCTAGCGATGTTGGCACTAGCTCCTCTAGGGCCTATACTAGGTGTTTTACTTCTCGTAGTCATGTATGAGACTTGAGATTGGACTTGGAGGCACTATCTCTTTTGATTTTATAATTATGTTTTGAGTTATGTAATTGAACTTGGTACTATTTGTGAATTTGTTCAAGGAATCCTCTTTCGGTTCACTATTTTACATAAAAATATGGATTGTTAAATGTTGTATTATCATTTTTTATTAGATGATCTAATCAATTTTACATATAAAATGTGGTTTAATAACTTATATTGTAGATTAGAAATATCATTAGTATATTTTTTGTGCACAAAATTGACTATATTTTGATTTTTTTATGTTTTCCAAGTCAGCCAAGTCCCAAGCTAACCTCGAGATTGGAAAAGACTCAAATGGCTTGGGAATTGGATGACTCGACAAAGAATCATTGTGTGTATTTATATATATAATAGGAATACCATATGAATTTCTATATTTAAAATGTATTTAGTTATCGTGAAATTTGTGGATTTATTTTAATATTATTTTTTTAGTTGATATATATTATTAATATTTTTCAAATTTATAAAATATCTTTAATTTAATTAGTTGCTTCTTTAATAAAAAATTTAGTAAATATTACAAGTTTGAATGTTTTTATTTTATTTTTATAAAATATAGTTTAAGCTCAAGTGTTTATAAGGTCATGGATTTGACTTTCTTGCTTCTCTCAAGATTAATAAAAATAGTTTAACATCACATATTTTTTATCATATTTTTTGGTAACATTGAAAAGAAGCATAAACCTTTTTTAATATATTTTTACATTTCTTAATATTCATTATTATATAAAAAATACTATAGTTAAACTATATTTATATATATTAAAGAATTATATAAGTTTATGTATTCATGGAGATTTTCTATCTCAAATATTATATAAGAAATAAAATTCCATATGAATTTATGCACTGGTGGAGATTTTCTATCTTAATTACGCTGAAGATGTATATATGTTAGAATTTTGGGGTGGACTACCATCTAGGCATTTTCATCTATGACCGAGAGTGAGACAAGTGTACTGTCTAGATTGATTCTATGGGCGTCGTCCAAGATTAAACGAGAATGAGACAAGTGTACTGTCTAGATTGATTCTATGATTGTCGTTCAAAATTAATAATTAATAATTAAAAAAAAAGTTTAATTAACATGTGATCAGTACAATTAGTGATAGTTGTAAAAATTAAAATTAATCATCAACTATTTGATTATTAGATACAACTACGAGCTTAACTCCATCAATTATTAGATACAACTATTAGCTTAACTCCAATGATCCTAAAACTATTAGCTTAACTTCAGCTCTAATTGGAGTTATATTGGATAACTATTAGCTTAACTATTAGATACACTATTAGTAAATAACTCCAATGGTTTTACAACTATTAGCTTAACTTCAACTCTAATCACTTAATGTTTAGTCCAACTACATTTGGCATCTAGGATTCTAGCTAATGTGAGTCATGTAAGAGTCGAACTCCTAATAAAAGAGGTTAGTTGAGATTTTGTCGTCAATATTCATGGCATCTACATGCCAAACTCCTAATAAACTCCCGCATCTCGTAGTTGGACATCTAGCTATTATACAGTTCATATTGCATGTTTAGGTTTTCCATATATATATAATTAGGTTTTCGATTCTTTTTAAAGGAGGTTAGTCTAACTCATAATTAACAATTTCAAAAAAATTAAAAATAACTTAGTTAACATCTGATAAATACAATTCGTGATAGTTGGAAAAAACAAACTTCAGCTTCAACTATTCGATTATTAGATACAACTATTAAATTATTAGCTTAAATACATTTATGATACAACTATTAGCTTAACTTCAACTCCAATCATGACTTATACTTGAATTGCAATTGCCAATATATTAACTTATATATTTTAAATTTTTAGATACAATTATTAACTTAACTCCAATGATTTTACAATTATTAGTTTAACTTCAACTCTAATCATTGTTATATTGCCTAAATATTAGATTAACTCCAATGATTGTACAACTATTATCTTAACTTCAACTCTAATCGCGGTTATATTGGATAACTATTAGATTGTTCCAATAGTGATACAACTATTAAGATAAATTTATATGAACTCCATCTCTTAGCATGAGAAGTTGACCTTGATTGTAGTGAAACCATGCACCAAGAACAATCACTTAGGTAATATGAAAATTATGTGACAGTTGAACTCCATATGGCACTTGGGAGTCAAGTTAATGTGCATAAGGCATAGTCTAAGCTTTGTATTAACTTTTAAATTAACTATTAGATGCAACTATTAGCTTAACTCTAATGATGATACCACTATGAGCTTAACAACCATAAATTAAGTTGTTGTTATATTAGATTAACTATTAGATACAAGTAATTGACACATTCTTTAGTTAAAAAAAGCATTCTCAATATGTCAAATATATACCTCTCGGCGTATTTCAAACATATTAATCTTAGTAATATGGTTGGTGCTAGTTATTATATGAAACAAGGGAAATAGAAGCAAAGCTTCAAGTCCCTACCAAGTCATAATAATTATAATGGCTTGGTTTAAGAAGATTAGAGAGATTAGGATTGAAAATAATAATAAACAGATGAACTTAGTTGCTAAAATTCCAAATTAACCACATGAAGGGTCCATGCCCTAGTTATTCACTAGTTTAATTAATAGATGTTACACTAGTTTTTATTTGTGATTGTGTAAAATACAACCGAATAATATCAATTTGAATTGGGTGTAAGACAAGTGGAAAACACATATATTCCATGTTTCCCCAACATATTCACTAATGATGAATATGAGAAATGTTTGAAAACAACATGCTCTGTAAAATATAGCATAATAATATTTTTTCAAGTACACAAATCCATAAGTGCATCTTTGCAAGTATGTTGCTTGGGTTTAGAACCATAGCAAGGAGCTTGAGGACAAAAAAAAATCATGAAGCAAAAGTTTTATGTAGGAATTTTGTTAAAGATGGGTTTCATGAGCCAAAGTAACATTTTATTTGTTTAGCATACTATTTGGAAGTTTGATCGTCTATTGGGTTACTATTGTTTAAGTTCATGTTAATAAATAAAATATAAGAGTTTATTTAACTGTGAAGCTCTTATATTCATGTAAAATATTTACAAGGATAAAGATTGAAAGGCACCAAAGTGGCTTAGATATGATATAACTTATCGGCAATATCCCAAAATCAATGCACGAGAATCGAGATTGCATTCAATCATAATTCATATATTCATAATAGCTCAACAAGAGCATACATGTCACTTCTAAGAATTGAACCTAGATGGAGAGGATAACATGCATTCCTCCCAACCACCCAAGCTACAACCAATGGACGGTACACATTCATTTCACATTACCACATATTTCTCTACATTTCACGAAATAAGCCATAAAATTATTGTTTAAAGATTGAAAAAACCTGTGAAACATTGCACTTCACTTCAAAATCAAAACAAGGCAAACGCAACGAGTGTTTTGTGTAAATACTCTTCAAAACAAACAAATTTAATCTCGGTATTCGAAAATATTAGCTATTGCACATTATTGTTCGAAGAAAAGTTGACACTAGTAGCACGAAATGTATTTAAATTCTCTTGCGAAGTGAACTTACTTTTAATTTCATATTATTTTTGCCTTATAGACTTGTTACTTTGCAATGAGAATTAAAGAGAATTTGGGCAAGATACAAGATAAGTAAACAATCAAAAAAGCAAATGAAATTCAATTTGATCGATCATTCATATTCAATTATGCAATTGTGTAATGAAGGTTCTATGAGAGTTGCACCCGGCCTAGATCGCACCAACCCTTATCATAGTTGGATTTAAAATGTCGCCTCCCAGGAGCAGCAGGTTTTGATCTTGGGCTTCCAAGCAAACAAAACCTCTCTCGACCATTTTCTCTACTGAAATTTGACACATCCCCATAAATTGTGTTTTCGCATATTTTTTTATTTTTTTTTATCACTAAGCCTATATATTAAGTGACATTATAATTTGCAGAAGGTATATGGCATCAGAGTTCGTTATACATAGGCAACTTTTTAGTTTAACCACAAGGGTAAGATATTGTTTCCTTCATATTTTCAATTCACATATATGTTATGAAATTAAACATAGATTTTAATTTATCCTTTGAAATGAGTAAAGATATTGTTTCAATCATAATTTCAATCGACATATAAGTTTTCAAATTAATGCTAGTTAATCCATGTAAAGATCGTTTAGCGGAGTCATATGGGATTATAATGTGTGTGCTGATATGTTTGGACACCAGTATAGTCATGTTTCGACATAACTCGTAGACATTAACTTAAGCAATTCAGTATAAATTAATGGGAGATCTTACGTATATATATTATCAATTTGACCATTGCTCTTCTCATGCAAGCATGGGGATTATACTAAAATTAAAATTATTAAGAGTAAAATATGGAGTAAGCTAGCTATGGAGCAATCCTCCCTCATCGGACGGAGGAGGAGCAAAGTTAACGTTGACTTTGCTCCTCCTCCATCCGATGGAGGGAGGATTGCTCCATAGCTAGCTCACTCTGTAAAATATTGCTTAACTATCGCCAAATCTGAAGATGTGGCTTTTAAGGTTATCTTTGTGTCAAATCCTTTAGGAAATGGGAACTTTGATAATTTCATTATCAAATCATCATTAATGAAGATAAATTTTATTTAATTTTAAATTATCAAATCATCATTAATGAAGATAAACTTTATTAAATTTTAAATTATCAAATCATCATTAATGAAGATAAACTTTATTAAATTTTCAATATGTTAATAAATATATGTAGATAGTTCGAACATGGTGGACACTGAATAGTGAATATGTTGTTAACTGAAACCACACACCCTATGCCCTCACTTAATAATGTCAAAGAGATTGGCATCCTCGCTAATAGTATTATACTTTTTACGGTACAAGAGCCACGAGGTGGCAATGTCCCCAACATTGCACCTACAGTTGCTGCTTGTTTGCAATTGTAAAAGACCAATAAAACATTGTTGAAGTGAAGTAGTAGGTACATGGACATTTAAGTTGGCTATGCAAAGCTTAGGGCTGGAATAGACTATAAGAATAAATGAAATTTGGTAGTTCCATTTCTTCCACATCAGGATGCTTCACTCATCTTCTACCTCTAGTAGCCATCTCGAATTCCCCACACTACCTACTTGTTATTACCCTCCACACCTTGGAAGGATCCTTTCTCACAATGAATGTATGGAGACTGTACGTAGGTGGATCCTACTTATCTAGACAGTAAAATGTATAACCAAGGTGCCTGTTGTTGAGGCCTAAACCTAACAAGAGTTTCTCTGTCAAAGAGTCCTTGCTTCAATATTGATGTCCAATATCACTCATTAAATCTAGGAATGCTTCCATATCTAGATCTTCCTTCAACATAATAGTTAGAGGATTTCTTTCTCTAAATTTGAACAGTCAGAAGTGGTGAAATTGCAACGATGGAGGAGCACTTATTCTCACTTTCCTCATTTTTCCTTTTCATGTCGATGATGTGGGACACATCATGACCCTCCTTCGACAATTTTATCCCTATCGATATCAAAGCATTATACAAGGATTATATTTAGAAGCCATCTAGTACCTTAGAAGTCATCACACCCCAAGGGTAGGCGTTCTCACTTTCGATAATAAGTTCACATACTCGACCTATGATCAAATGATTTTATGAATGCTCAACTTTGACACTAAAGTTTGGATTGTAAAATACAAACACCTTTAAATGGTAAAAAAAACAAACATGTAACTTAACAGTATTTTCCAAGTGTTTAATAAATCGTTCATAATTGAACTTAATCTAAATATTAATATATAGTGCATTGGATGATCCGTCATGAAAGCTATAGCTACTCTCAATTTATTTAGCGATTTTGTATGCAAAAAACTTCACCTGGTATTTGCTCTGATATACTTCCAGAGCACCGATATACTTCCACAGTAGTTGCATGTCCAAGAAGAATGTTATGCGCCACCGTTTACAATTCACTTGCAGTGGGATTCTACAAACTACAGCCGCCAGGGGCAAATGTTCTATTAAATGTTATCCACAGAAGGTTAGTTAAATGTTATCCACTATTTAACCGTATCACCAAATCGTCATAGTCATAGTGTAATTTTTCTAGCAAAGAACCTTGTTTATCATGCTAAAACAAATAATATTGATGTCCAGTACCATTTTTGTGACATATGATTGATGACAAGAAGGTGGTGGTGTTGAAAATGTTTGAACCTTTAAATAATGTTGTAGACTCATTCACGAAGCATGTCAATATTGAGAATCTCTTGATGTAGAAATTCTATGGGAATTGTTTCCCTAAACTTTTGACCCTATCAGTACATGGTCCTGTATTATATTTGTTATTTTAGTTGTCCAATTCCTACTAAAATGCATAGGCTACTGTTTTGATGGCACAAATGCTTAATGAAAAACTACCCCAATAAGTATGGAATTGCGAAAATTGAGAACACAAACAAAGAGAAGAGATTCACATATGTCAATATCAATCACAGACCTGAAATTAAATGGTAATTAAAAGTCTGTTCAATAGTAATAATAGAAATAGAAAGTTTGTTCATTGGTTAACTACTAAAAATTCCCAAACAAAAGAAGAACAAAGTCTCCACATCAATATAATTTACAGACCATTTACTCACACGAGGCAAATTGAAGGCCAGAGAAGAAAGTACTAACCTGGGTGTATTCATTCCTATAACGAGCTTCTCATATTCATTGTTTATTGTTTATGTCCAACGAAGAAATCCACTCCATTTCTGCTAGAAAAGCTGCCATTTCACAGGTAAAGAATCCAATTATAAAACTAAGAAGCAGCATCTGCTATTCGTTTTATGCAGCACTCAGTCAGGGAATATCGGAACATGTTGGCAGAGTTTCTAGTTGCGTGAGTTAGCGCCATGAATTAGAAATAATGAATCTATCTATTGGCCTTAGAAACAAGGCATATAAGCTGGGGCTTACCAGGGAGGCACATAAATCCACTCTAACAAGTTTATGGTTTACATCATCCGACAATATTATTTCCAGCTGATATGTGCTACAAAATATGATGATCTACATAACCAAAAAGCAGTTAGGCTTACACCAAAGAGTTAAGACCGGAATAATTACTCTTAACTAAATGTACTACAAAATATAATGATCTACATAACCAAAAAGCAGTCAGGTTTACACCAAAGAGTTAAGAACGGAATAATTTCTCTTAACTAACACCATCAAAGCAACACCACTGATAACCTAAATTAATTTCTTTAATAAAATAAAAATACAACTAGAGTTAGTGTAATCCATTGGTTTAACTCGTTCTACACAAGAAGCACACTTGCAACCATCCTTTATGTTCTCTGAGAGCCTCGCGGAGCATGCATGAATGAATGCAAAAGAATTTGTCAAATACCCATGCAATATAGCCAGCTCCTGACATTTTAGTTTAAAAATTAAAATAACCGTAACCCTAAGGAGTCCATTGCCACATTGGCAAGAATTATGGTGCGGAGCACCGAAAAGTTGACACTACACAATATACTCGAGGAAAATAAATGGATGAAAACAAGAACATCAATATTACAGTGGCAACAAATGGAGATGATAATGTATGAAAACCACCTTGGCCATCAATATCCAAGATTTATTTCTCAGAGCCCTTGTGTTCTCTGAGAGCCTGGCCGAGTAATGAAAAAAAATACAAATAAAATGAACAACCATGCAACTTGCCACGCTTTCAACATGCAGGTTGCCACACTCTTAGTATGACTATTGTCATGCCTGCATCCATTGCAACGAATTAGTGTACTCGCATCCCAGCATCAAAGTTAAGCTGTCAATCAAAGCTTTCAATCCTCGTTTTGATAGTCCTTAATCAACTATTTCTTCATCATATTGTATACCGATCGAGGCCTGGTGTGAAAAGGAACCCGCACCTAACTAACCAATACTTGTGTCCCCTAGCTGATACCCGTCCTAGAAACCAGTAGAACGCGGTTAGGTAAAAGACTCAATAAAGATATGATAATATCTTTGTTTTAGTATATGATATGAAGGATCGGGTGGTTTATTTGAATCAAAATTCCATAATTTGGCACTAAGAAAAATAGTGAGCATCTAATGTGTATTAAAATCTATATCTACTTTTATTTGTATCAAAATTCTATAATCTGGCACTAAAAAATTAGTGAGCATAAATGTATATTAAAATTTAAAAATCTATATGCAAATAGCTTCACACTGAGACATTCATAGTTTAAAGGCAAATTGTTAATGTTACCATTGGAATCAATACCACTGGACCCTATTGTCAATGGTATATAGAATGCTGGTTTCTTTGCACAGAATTGAGAAATTCAAACCCAAATGCTGGTTTCTTTACACAGAATTGAGAAATTCAAACCCCGTCTTTCTCAGATTATATTTAAGATATAACATGAACCCATGCCAGTATAAATATTTATGAAACCGTTTATGCCAAAATTTTAAGAGATGCCCAGACGACTATCTCTTAACAATATATAAATGCCTATCAAAATTTTGGAAAATCAAGTTTCCCACCTGCACGTGTTTTAAACAATAAGCTTTATGCTGTTGGAGGAGTGAACAGGGCACAAGGAGTATTGGCCCCTCTTTTAGTCAGCCGAAGTATATGATCTAGTTGCTGATTTCTGGGCGCAGATTCCTAGCATGCCATTTGCACAAGTCCGTGTCTTACCGATAGCATTATTGGCAGATGTGTTGAAACCAATTGCAACAGGATTGGCTTCTGTTAGGGGAAGGCTTTGTGTGCCTCAGAGCTTATATTCATGGCCTTTCTTTGTAGACGTTGGGGGTGAAATCTTTGATCCTGCTACCAACTCTTGGACTCAAATGCCTGTTGGAATGGGAGAGGGATGGCCCGCAAGGAAGGCTGGGACAAAATTGAGTGCTATAGTGAATGGAAATTTGTATGCTTTGGATCCTTCTAGCTCCTCAACTAGGTGCGAGATTAAAATGTATGATCATGAAGAAGATGTTTGGAAAGTTGTCATGGAAAAAGTACCAATTGTGGATTTTACTGAATCGGAGTTTCCCTACTTGCTAATGGGTTTCCAGGGAAACCTTAATGTTATCAACTTATCACCAAGCATGTGAACGGTAATGTGGTGGTTTTATGTGCTGACATTAGTGACACTGCTATTGATCTTAGTCTACCCAATAGAGATATGTTCCAGTCGATACCACTGGACACCTATCGTTAATGGTATATAAAATACTGGTTTCTTTGCACGGAATTGATCAATACAATATGATATGGAGGATGGCGCTGATTGATAATAGGATCACTTAATCAATACAAGATCTGAGATCTATTTTTGTCTTGTATATGGAGGATCGGGTGACAAATAGGCTCTGTCATGGAAACCTGCAAACTTTAAACTTGGTATCCTTAATTATTATCAGGTATTGTTATCATTGCCAACCTATGATCAGAATCATGGTTGACAGATTTAATTTTTGGGAACTGGCCCATAATAATTTTTCCACTCAAAAGTCTGCTTAGGATCTAAACCATATTGTTTACTCATCGTCGGAGGGTGGTACAGGAGGTACGCTGTCGATTATATTTTGCTGCCCTTCCGGATGGAAAATGCCAGATCTTGGATGGGGAACCCACCATATATCTTTCACGCTTTCTTTACATTCGTTCACCTCTATTTCATTGCTTAAAGGCTGGACTTCTTTATCGTAGTTATCAGAGGAACCTGCACATCCTTTAAAGTGCCCTCTGCAAAGAAAAAACTATTCAGAAAAAATATGAAACAACAAAAAAAACCAAGAATTTTAAAATACATATGAGTTTAGTTACAGCTCACAATTCACAAATACCTTTATACGCAACCTTCTGCTTCATTTGCACTCGCTTTCCCACTCTTACCGGCCACCAATACCACCAAACGCTTCATTTCCTGTTATTTTCTAGGTTAGCAAATTCTTCAAACCTAATACAGGAACTTTCTCATAGCGCCAATGGTCTAGGCAACGCATATTTATATCGATTTCTGGGCTCAATTCCTATCTAATGAGTTCTGTACATTCAATATTGCAAACGTTCTGGATCGTTTTAATAATGTGATTGTCCGGCACTTCTGGCCATCAATCCATTGATGGATCCTCCACATGTTTATGTGATATGGTGATCTCTAGGTATTCATTGAATGTCCTAAAGAATGAATGAATATAGACTGCTAGTGATGGGAAATCTGGATGGTTCCTTGATGTAATAGGTGTATTCATAAAATTGATATAAGCACTTGCCCAACAGCTGTAGGTATTTGCTAATAGCAGTTAAAACAAGTGTAGGTGTTTGCAAATCGCAAATAAAACAAGTGTTGTTCATCTGTACTTAATAAAATGATTACACCACAAATAAATTAAACTATGATCAAATGGGTTGTTTGCAACGTCAAATCATCATCTAATTTTTCCGAAAAGTCTTACCGCCAGGCCTTGAAATTCAATTTTTTTCTTGTGCATGTCCATAAAAATTTAATGAAATTCAATTTTTTTTCTTGTGCATGTCCATAAAATTTTAATGAAGGTTTCAAGCTTTTTGTGCCCATCATTTGACGGTTTAACCAATTTAGTAATTTGAACTTTTTATAATGCGTTACGGAGACAGAGTTTGAAATGGATTTGCATTATAGGCACAAAGAATTTGAAATGGATTTGCAATTATGCATTGGTGTTTGCTGTCTTTTCATTTTCAGAATTTGATACTGCTTATGCCAGTTTTTGATGTGTTTTATTTATAATATTAAGTATATGTTCAATTATTGGCATGCATGTTAAAGTAATCAATCTTCATAATATATTTTTGAAAACGCTAACGGTGAACATTAAAAATATAAATATATAAATGGCTATTATTAACAGCCCATGAAATAAATGCAGAAAGCAAAATAACAATTAACAATAAAATACAGCGAAAACAAGTGGAAAAAAACACTAACCAGAGTTATCATGCAGAAAACACTAAGTGGCAAAAAAACTCTACCACCACCAAATATGCACTGTATTCGACATCTATCCAGCGAAATGTAGTACTATAATTGTTATATATTTGTACATTTATTTTTATTTTAATAATTGTGATAAGAATATGTGGTTGTAATTTATGCTGAACTTTGATTTAGGAATCGCTTAAATGTATTTGTAATTTGGGTTGTGTTACCTTATGGTTTATGGTTTATACAATTGATTCTTAGAACTTTGCATTTAATACTCAGTCTACCGAATACTGTGAGTTGAAAAAGCAACTTGTGATGAATGAGGATCAAAACCTGGAATATTAATTGTCATATGTGCCTCTGCATTGTTCATTGTGAAAATTTGGAATATTAATTGTCATCCGTGCCTCTACACTGTTTACAAGGAGTCAAAAGTGCATGCAATAGACACTTATGTATGATCAAGGAAAAACCTCAGTTAATGCTGCTGACGTTAGCCCACCACTGGGTCTTGGGGCACAAAGTCCCACGCCTACGTCACCTATATAAACCAATAAAAAGCAAGATAAATCAATATTTAAACAAGTGGAATAAGCAACAAAGTCGCTTAGTACCTGCCGCTTAAGAAAAGTTTGGAAAAAGTAATCATATAACACTAGATGTAGCAAAGAGGCTTACTGTCAAGTCTTAAGTAAAAAGGAGATTGCTTAGTCTCTTCCGAAAAGTTTGAAGAAAATAATAATAGGTTAACATTTTAAATGGTAAAGGGATTACACATTAATGAATATATAATCCAAAATAACT
>LPNX010028896.1:2840-13207 GCA_001517045.1 Pseudotsuga menziesii | reverse complement strand
ATATATTTAAAGTTGATACCTATAATATTTATTTATTATTTTAATTCAAAACCTTATTTTAAAATATTTATATCATAATAAGACAGTAGATAGACATAAGTTTTAAACAGTGTACTATTTCTGATATCAAACACAAAGTAACTATTCAAGAGTCAGACTAGCTTTAAGCAAAAAAGATATGTTTACTGTCAGTAAACATATTAGCCAAAAAGCAAAGCTATAACACAGTAAAAACAAGGGTGAACCAAACAAGTACTGTCCCAGAGAACCCCCGTAGGTAAGCAGGAAATGAACTAAACAGAACTTCAAAGTATTCCAAGACGGCAATCCCACAATAGAATTGGGGTTTAAGCAGTCAAGATCATGCCGTATCAACTCTTGGAGCCATAGTACTTCTGTGCATCTGTTTAAAAGAAAGTAGTTTCAAATTCAAGAACTGAACTGTTTTTTCTTTAAGCAAACAAAACATGGGCGAAAATTAGTATTTGTTTAGGATAAATGAAACTTCAGCTGGAAAGCTTTTGATTGTTGTAGCTGCTGACCATTATAGTTCCTGAAAAAATTAGACAAAAAAAGTTATTTTTGCAGGTTTAATACATGTTTAAAACAAATAGAAATTGCTAATATGCAATAGCATTAGTCGAAATGAATAAGACTATAGCAAGTCCTTAAAAAAAAAACATATGAACTATATAGCAAATAGCAGTCTAGAAACATTTGAACAATAATTGACTAACATACCTTTTGTAATGTGTTATATTCTATTTGCATCAACATGTTAAACAGATCTCATTCGATAAGTTGTCCCCTTAATTCAACAATGACGTCGTCTTGGTCAAGTACAAAGACTCCTTCAAAGGAGAAGGCACGTATTAAGTATATCATAACAGATTTGTCTGTTAAGTAGTCCTCATACGATACATCTGTCAAAGCCGGGAGGATTGTCTTCAGGAGATCAGATTTCAAAGTACACGATACTTTTGCACCTTCGGTGTTGATTATATTGCATTTTAATCGGTGTGAATAGATAAAATTTGTCTCAGCTTCACACTTACTACAGTATAACATTTTTCCTTGTATTGATCCAAAATTTTCTGCTGGCAAGTTGCAGTTTAGACATATTGGATGAAAAGGATTTGAATATGCACTTGATGCAAACAGTTTTCCGTGAACCTATTTCACATTTTTCAAAAGATGAAAAATGCGTAACATAGCTTATTGAGAAATAGTTCTAACGTGTTACCTTTCTTGTAGACTAAAGCAAGGTTTGTAGATCAATCAATGCCTTTTTTTATTGTAGTGCTGTTATGAATGTTGATTGACCAGTGCGGAGTATATTAGCTTGTGCTTCCTTCCATCTGACCAGATTTCTAAATAAACAGATTGGATAATCTCTCTTTGACACTTTGTCTTCAATATAGGCAAAATCAGATGCAAATGTCGGAAACAGTTGCAGCTGTATTTCAAGAAAGCAAGTATATTATTTTATAATTTGAAGAAAACAAACAGAATATTTTGCAAGCTAAATCCATAGATGCAAATTTGCTTACAGTTGCTTTGTCGAATTGTGAGTTTCCATCCTTTATCTCTAGCATATATTGCATTCCTGATCTCTTTGTACCAGTCGCAATTGCGGCTATTAGTCCAACTGCATATGGCTCTACTGTTTGCAGAAGTCTTTTTATCGTTGTATTTGGTATGAAAGTATATTCTTGACAAACTAGTCCTATGTTTTCTATTGTAGTTTGCTTATCTACTAGTAAAATGCACTCTGATTCACCGTGATCGTAATCGGTTTTTGCTACAATTTTAAAGTTCTTTATGCATATCGTTTTTCCTGGAACTATTTTTTCTTCATGTTGTTTTATCAGATTGCCACGTATATTCAGCGTGATTGTGAATTTGCCTTTTTCATCTGTCAAGTCTGCTCGCAGAATCTCATTTGTTTTACGCAGTTTATCTAACATTGTTCTATATGTAACAATGATATTTCCGTGAAAAACATTTCCTACTTTGCAACTTGTCAATTATTCAATACTTATTGACATCAAGCATATTTCTTCATGCCTGCAAACTTTAAATCAGTATAAGTTGGAAAGAAAAAGATTATTGTAGAATATTGTTTTGAGATCATCTATACTAGTCTATACCTTTTGGGCTCTGTTTTAGCTATGTCTTTTCCCTGTTGTGCTTCGATCTGTCCATTGACATCAGTATTGCTACAGAAAAGAGAGTAATCAAATATTGCATGGTAAGTAGAACTATAGACATTAATTGCGAAATTTAGTTATTTAAAAAGACTGTTGCAAAAAAAATGCAATCGAGACAATTGTTGTAAAACTTCGTCTCAATGCAGGTCTGAAACTTTTTGAACATTCCCATCCACCTATCTGGCTGAGTTCCATAGCTGTCAAGCAGAGTTTTAAATGTATTCATAATCCTAAACTCACAAGAACTAACTTGTGCTACACTTTCAGCAGTTACCATATACATTCGTACATGTGGAAGGAAATCAATTGTTCCAGATTCCTCATAAAGTATAGTAATTCTAAATTTAAAAAAAGAAATCTAAAACCAAAAATTGACCTATATTAAAATAAACATAGGAAATTAAAAAAAACGGCCATTTTGTTAATTGATACAGCTATTGCAGACAAGAGTCCAGGTGTGCGAACTGTCAAGTGGCTAGTTAGCAAACTTGCAAGAGCATGAAAGTCTAGGCTTTTTCATCATAGTCAGATGTCATCTCACAGTCAAGAACAGAGAATGCACGCTGTAGCTGTACAGAAAATTGGTAAGTTCGCTTGCAATGAAAAGGTTATGTCTCATTGAGTTTTGTAAAGTCTTGGAATCCATTGATTCTGCTCCGTCTTAGTAGGGTCAGTTGTGGAAGTGTCATCCTCGTGCAAAGTATGTTGATGAAGCCATGTATTAAAGAACTTGTCGGGGTGTCTAATCACATTCAGGTTCAATTGTTAGTCAGAGAGCTGGATCGTAACAAATGTAAAGCTTTGTATTAAATTAAAAAGATTGCATTATTAAAACAGACAAACAAGGAGTATTAATAAGAAGATAGCTAGGGGTGTTATTTGAAGTAATCTGTCTATTTGAAAGGGGTTTAAAGCAAGATGTTTCAAAAGAAGAAGAAACATCATTAATTAAAGCAATAGAACAGTTAAGTTAAAAGCAAACCTGTCTTATTAGAAACAGACACAGCATAGTATTATTATGGAGGCAGTGAGGTTAAAAAAGAAATCCCAGTATATTTGAGGCATTAGAAAAGAAGAAAATTAGAAAAGAACAGTCAGAAGAAACAGGTTTGAATGCACAAATTTGAGAAGACGAAGGCATAATCGAGTATTTCAGCTATGGCAAAACTGCTTTAACAACTAAAAATAAACTATTGTGATTTTCCAGTCGGCTGTAGCAATTAACAATAATATTTCCGTCAAAAACATTTCCTGTGCAACTAGTCAATTGTTCAATACTTATTGACATGAAGCATATTTGTTGATTCCTGTAAATTTTAAATCAGTATAAGTTGGAAAAAGATTATTGTAAAATAATATTTTCTAACAAAATATACCGTTCTATACCTTTTGGCATCTGTTTTAACTAGATCCTTTTCCTGTTGTTCTTTGACCTGTCTTTTGATGTCGCTATCCCTACAAAAAAGATTTTTTTAAATTAGAGTAAATCATATTCAATATAACGTACAACACACTAAAATGAAGAAAACAAAGTGCTAGTAGAATATTTCAGGACTTATAGCAACTAGCAGGCGCTACAGCTACTACAGAAGATCAGAGAGCTTAAAAGGAGAGCCCATAAGAAAAAAAGAAACGGTGATTTTGTTAATTGTTACAGCTATTGCAGAGAAGTCTATAAGCACAGGAACTGTGAACTAGTAGCTGAGCAAAGTTACAGGAGCATGAAACCATAGGCTGTTTCATCACTGTCAAATGTTATGTCATAGTCAAGATCAGACACTGCACACCGTGGCTGTACAGAAAATTGGTGAATTTGATTTGTATGCAAAGGTTATGTGTCATTGGCTTTTGTAAAGTCTTGGAATGCATTGATTCCACACCCTCTTAGCATGGGTCAGCTATGGAGGTCTCATTGTTGCACAAATTATGTCGGTGAAGCGACATATTAAAGAACTTGTCCGGATGTCTGGTCACATTCAATTTTATTGTTACGTAGAGCACTAGTTAGTAACAAATATAAAGCTTTGCATTAAATTAGAAAATTTCTCTTATTAAAACAAAAGAAAACAGGGATGACAAAGAGAAACAAGCATGCTGAGAACAAAAAGAAACTATTTGATAATACTCTCAGTTTTTCTGTTGCATCTCCTATGTCTTTTTCCTGTTCTGGTTTACTCTGTTTTTTCATGCTACTGTTCAAACAAAGATCTATTAGATTATAGCAAAGCATCAATAATATAAATATGTAGACAAATGAAACTACTAACAAAAAGATTTATAATAAATTGTCTATTCAAGAAGAGCTCACGATTTATTTTTTTTACTTGTAATAGTCAGAATGCATAAATTTGAGAAAACAAAGTGATAGTGGAATATTTGAGGTGCGGTAAAAACTGTTTTAACAATTAAACATAAACCACTGTGATTTTGAGGCAAAAATATAGACATACAATTGTGCAAGTCTCATCTAGAAACACAATGATGGATAGAAACCTTCTGATCATATTTGATAATACTCACATTTTTTCCTTTGTTTCTACCATTGTTTTTTCCTGTTCCACCTTTCTTTTCATGTTCCTATTGCAATAAATATCTATTTGATTAGACTAAGAGATCAATAATATAAATATATGAAAAGAGAAAATCAATAACAAGAATATTTATAAACACTAACTAGGAAAAAAAATCTATGTCTACCTAGTTTTCTAGGATACTGATTATTTGCTACAATGAACAATTGAAATTGTCAAAGACTTAGGAACTGCAAAAGTGTCATAGTTTTTCTGATGTCTCTATTGTTCCTTTATGCTAGTTTGCTTTACTGTGTTTGCTCATGTATCTGTTCAAACAAAGATTTATTAGATTATAGTAATTGACCATTAATACAAATATATAGAAGAATAAAATCAATAACAAGAAGCTTTCTAAATGCAAATTAAACAAAAAGATCTATCTGAATATAGTTTAACTAGTTTACTAGACTGCTAGTCTATGTTCCAATAAATATCATTGGATACTTCAAGCAAGATAGAAGATGAACATTCATTGAGGAAGCCAAGGACAAAGTGCACCGGCAAATTCTTTGTTGTTTGAAAATAGATAAGTTGAACAAAATACTATATGGTTATAAATAATATGACAGCAAAGAGAACTTTACCTTCAATGTTTTCCCGGAATAGATTCAATTCAGCATAAACAATGCATCCTGCTGACTCATGTTGTTGTCAATACTAATAGCAACAGTAAGTCAAGATTGATAATGGTTGCTATGAAAATAGCTATAAACATTGAATATGCTACTGTGTTATTTATTGTTGTATAACTTTAATCTAAATTTTATAGAAGATGTACTAGAAGATGCAATATGTCATGGTCAGTCCAATATGCATCTGACATTTGGACTTCACAATGCTGAGTTTGCATATTTGTCCAAATGTGATCAATAACAGGCTTTCCTTTTTGTAAAAGACTATTTGTTATTTCTTGCATATGTAACGATTGCATGAATTTTTGTAGGACTTTGCTATTATGATTGCTTGCATGGATATTGACATTGAAATCTATTGGAGGATTTATATCTTTGGACTCAAATTCTCCACTCATTTTGCATA
The DNA here is from genome assembly GCA_001517045.1 of Pseudotsuga menziesii. Lineage (NCBI taxonomy): Eukaryota > Viridiplantae > Streptophyta > Pinopsida > Pinales > Pinaceae > Pseudotsuga > Pseudotsuga menziesii. The sequence goes on along the minus strand of LPNX010028896.1, from coordinate 7,386 downwards.
ACCCTGGTTGGGAGGATATTAAAGCGATAAAATGGGCAGGCCCTAGCGTAATAATACCACCTACATTCTAACCACAAAGAGTAATTAAAAAGGAACCAGCTATAGTTGAAACTTCTTATAGAGATGCTAGTTGCACTTATGCTAGAATTACTTACGGTTTAGCTGCTAGACAATACCCTGGTCATTGTGCTGCTGCTTATGCCCCTTGAACCGGAAAAACAATTTACTACGGAGCCTGAACATGCCCTGGGATGCCAAAGCCATTTACTTTCATGTTATGCATATAAAAAGATTCCAACAAAAAAAGGTCAAATCTGTAAGGGCGTTTAGGCTTTGTTCAATGGGCTCAATGTAATCATATAGATAATTGCATTTCAATTCCATACTCAACGCAGTAACTATTTCCCACCTATTCCTATTCACACTACCCTACGAAGACTATGCATCTAAGAGGCACAGATATTTAACTGTTTAAGAGAAACCTGTCGAGGATCTTTACAAATAAAACATACTTGGACGTTTCATGCCAGTGCTCCAATAGATGTCTTGATGAGCTGACCCAAAAATTTTATGGCAATATACATGAAAAGCAAATGGAAAAAGGGTAAATTTAACAAATGTCGGAAGTCGTTGAAAGTCTTCATTCAAGGATAAATAAATATATAGATATCTGCATATAAAAGCGCCTCACCTTTAAAATTTGCTGCCTCAACTTTAAAATTTGCAGAGAACATGGGAAGTGACCCTCGTATACAGTCATAAGCCTTAAGCCTTCACACTGGGCACTTCCTAAGCCATATTCTTTGCATAAAAGTTGAAAGTGTAATACGGTTAGTAATAATTGAAAGAATTCGAAAGAGGGCGCTATTAAATCAAGAACATAGCACACAATAGAGTTATACCCTCACAGTGGGATGCTTTAGCACTATGTTTCCGAGCTTGTAGAATAGAACGCAATGGCATGAATTGTTCATAAATTTCTCCAAGATTGTTCACTGTTTAACATAGGCCACCATACCTGAAGGCTCTTGCAAAAGCAAAGCTCATCCTCATAAAAAAAACCGAAACCAAAATAGCAAACAAATTGAGGTCAAAAAGACTTAAAACTTCAACGATGTTTTTTCAAATATCGAGATAAATTAAATGTCCTGTCTACTATAGCCCTTAGCTGGCTATACATATAGCCATGTGTACACCGTATTCACAACCTTCGTAAATGTTTTTTCTCAAATATCGAGATAAATTTAATGTCTTGTCTACTATAGCCCTTAGCTGGCTATTCATATAGCCATGTGTACACGGTATTCACAAGACCTTCGTAAATATTTTTTTCAAATATCGAGATAAATTAAATGTCGTGTCTACTATAGCCCTTAGCTGGCCACTCATATAGCCATGTGTACACGATATTCACAAGACCTTTGTAAATGTTTTTTTTTTTCAAATATCGAGATAAATTAAATGTCCTGTCTACTGTAGCCCTTAGCTGGCTATTCATATAGCCATGTGTACACAGTATTCACAAGACCCTCGTAAATTTTTTTCCGTTCAATGGCCTGACAACAAAACTTACACGGCATCCACATTAATGTACCATCAAAATTTATATGTAATTTATATTCAAAATTCCATAATTATGATGTCAGCTTTGACACTTGTCAATCCAAGTCCAGATAGCAAATTTCGAGGCTGACATAATCTATGACCAACCAATCACAAAACAAATAAATAGTTTTTTAAGAAAATAAAAAAATATTTTTTTTCAAATTCTAAAGTCTAACCTTGTAAACACAATTTCATTTTTTTGAACTAATAGAAAGTCAATGGAGTTTGACTTGCAACCAATTGCTATATACTCTGCCTGCGGCAGGTATAATAATTCCCAAAAAAAAATTAATACAAACTATAGCAAAAATTATAGAATTTTGTTAAAGTTGCAACAAATTACTTCAAATAATCGCCTTGAGCGATTCATATATATCCCCTCAGACGGGGACATAATAAGGGATAATGGATTAATTAATCTCCATTGTTAATCACCGTGGTAATCCCTGCCATACTAACAATCTATTTTTACACCTCGAATTGTTTTATATATTACATGAACGAAAGTGGACATTCTAAAATAAAAACTTAAAGACAATTGGAAAGTCAAGAGAGGTTGGGTAGTTTTTCGAGCCACACTCTCTTCATTGTTCACTGCACTACATTTGTTGTTAATGACTTAACAACAATTGCTACTTTATCGATGAATATTAAAGAAAGGAGTTGTCTAATTAGGGGACGATTTCACAAAATCTTGTAATTTGTGTTGCTTGTTGGATGATTTTAAGTGCAAAAATGAAATCAGGTAACACGAAAACTCGCAAGCATCCACACTCTTTTAATATCTAGTAATGTTTTTGTAGGTTTTGAAAATTCCGTGAAGATTTATAGAGAGAAAAAGGTAAGAACCAGCTGGAAATAGAAGGAAAATCGTCCCCTAGTTAGACAACTCGTTAAACAAACACGTAGAGGTTGGGTAGTTTTTTGAGCCACATTTATTGAACTAATGACTTATCAACAATTGCTACTTTATTGACTATCATAGACCCATTTTAAACCTAGATCTATCAAGCATCGATAGGGATCCAATTTCTTGAGGTGTACTTTTTTTACCATTCGGGTCCTTTTTGGTACTTGATAGATATGGGTTTAAAATGGATCTATGCTAGTTTAATTTATTTATTTATTTAATTCGATATGTAATTTATATTTTTTATTTTTAAATATTTGATATCTTTATTTATGTCGGCTAGCATAACGTGACTAACGTGACAGGATCTCCCCCATACTGGGTTGGAGAGCACCTCGCTTCTCTCGATGCAACTTCTTGGTACTTGATAGATCTGGGTTTAAAATGGATCTATGCTCGTTTATTTTTTTTTAAGTCGATATGTAATTTATATTTTTTATTTTTTATTTTTTAATATTTAATATTTTTTATTTATGTCGGCTAGCATAACGTGACAGGATCTCCCCCATACTGGGTTGGAGAGCACCTCGCTTCTCTCGGTGCAATGAATATTAAACAAACACATATAGACTTGAGCAAGACATGATGGATGTGGCAAAGGAAACAGTTTGCATAAGTTGGATTATAGTTGCTTCAAAGAGTTTTGAATTTATCAATGAGTTTCAAAGAAACTTGGCTATGATATGATGTTGTTTGTTGTGTGTTCTGATGGTGAGGAGTTGAGGCCATCATTAGCTAACTGGGCAATTGAAGGAAGCTTTAACATCAAGATGTGTTCTGACGGTGAGCTATTGAGCCCATCATTAGTTAGCTGGGCAATTTAAGGAAGTTTCAACATCAAGATTTAACAACAATTACTGGAAAATATTAATCAACCTAAGATCATTGGAAGAAGATCATTGCAATCTCTAATTGGTCTTGGAGGATGAATCTCTTGCTAATGATTTATGTTGGCTTGATGAGGAGCTTGAGGATTCCCTCTAGTGTCACCATGGTTGTTGTTTCTATCTAGCGATGTTGGCACTATCTCCTTTAATGCCTATACTAGGCATTCTACTTCTCGTAGTCATGTATGAGACTCGAGATTGGACTTGGAGACACATTCTCTTTTGATTTTCTATTTATGTTTTGAGTTATGCACATGAACTAGATACTATTTGTGATTTTGTTCAAGGAATCATCTTTCGGTTCACTATTAGGCATACAAACATGGAGTGTCAAATGTTGTATTATCATTTTTTATGAAATGATCTAATGAATTTTTGTATACAATGTGGTTTTTTAACTATATGGACTAGAAATGTCATTAGTATTTGTTGAGTCTTTGCCAAGTCAATCAAGTCCCAAGCTAAACTCAGACTCAACAAAGACTCAACTAGCTTGGGAGTTAATCGACTGGGCAAAAACTGGACACAAGAAGAAAAGAAATATGAATTTATATTTATTAAGAATTTCTATCTCAAATATTTTATAAAAGCAAATACCATTTGAATTTCTATATTTAAAATGTGTTAATTATCATGAAAATTGTGAACTTATTATCAGATTATTATTTTTTAGTTAATATATACCATTAATATTTTGTTTCAGTGTTTACAAACTCTAAAATATTTAATATAATTAATGACTTTTTTTAACAATAAATTTAATAAATATTGTTTAAGCGGTTGAGTGGTTATGAAGTTATGATTTTGATTTTCTTGATCTCTAATCATTTAACATCATATATATTTTACCATCCATTTATCTTAACATAAAGCAAATATAAAGCTTTTTTTAATATATACTTTTACATTTCTTGACGATGATGATGGTGATGGTTAATGTTCACTGAGACCAAAGATATACTTAAATTATATTTATATATGCTAAAGATTTATAAACCTTTTTTAATATATACTTTTACATTTTTTATATAATATTATACTTAAATTATATTTATATATTTTAAAGATTTAAAAAACATATTCAATTTTGTAATATAGTATATTTATATATGCTAAAGTTGAAAATATCATATTTATTTTTGTA
>LPNX010028893.1:7296-22287 GCA_001517045.1 Pseudotsuga menziesii | reverse complement strand
AAACAGGCTGAGCGGAAGGTGAAACCCAACCGCCATGTACTTTGTATAAATACAGGCATTTGCATTGGAAATGAATATAGAATCGGGAGTTATTACCAACATTGAGTATTTTCCGTCCTTTGATGAATCCACCTTGATTTTTCGGGATAATCCTAGGCAGAATTCTTTTAATCCTGGAGGCTATAATCTTGGTTATAATCTTGTACCCTGTGTTGCACAAGGAGATCGGTCTGAAACGGTTGAAGGTGGTGGCACCTTTTTCTTTCGGGATCAGAGGAAGGAAGGAAGAATTGGTGCTGCCTCCCAGTTTTTTGACCATCTGAGAATACCGAATCATTTTTAAGAGATCAATCTTCATTATTGACCAGCAACAGGTGAAGAATCTTGTTGTGAAACCGTCAGCACTGGGGGCGCTGTCAGGTTTCATAATCGAAAGGATGCCTTTAAGTTCATTCATTGTGACTGGAGCAGTAAGAAAGTCATTTTCCTCTGGCTTGATAAGAGACTGGATGAGATCAAATGGATGGGAGGAGGTGTTAAGCGGGTCCTTTATGGGAGCTATGAATAGCTCTTTGAAAGTAGTCACAGCTTCCTGCTTTATGCCCTCAAAGTCTTTGAGCATCCCACCTTGATAATTTATTTCAGAGACCACTTTGTAGTTCTTTCGAGCCTCGGCTTGTTTATGGAAGTACTTTGTGTTTTGGTCCCCACTTAAGAGCCAGAGACTTCAGGATTTTTGCCTCCAAAATTCTTCTTCCAGCCTGCAGGCCAAGAAGACCGCTTTCTGAAGGTCCTCTTCCTTTCGTAGAAGGAAATCTGAGATGGGAGAGGCATCCATATGGAATTGGTGAGTTTCCAAATCGGCTTGAGCTATTTTCCTTCTTAATAGGGGAGAGGTAATGAGCCTTTCCCAGTCTTTTAGATCATGTTTTAGCCTCTTTATTTTTTCTTCCCAAGTGAAGGACGACGATCCTCTTATTTGGGTTTTACAGGAGTCGGAAACTACTTGCAAGAAATCCTCATCTTGGATTCAGAGAGGACTAAAATGGAAGGGAATCGGGCCGAGGTATTGATCTAGAGCCAACTCAAGAAGGATGGGCTTATGATCGAAGGTGCAATGAGGGAGGATTTTGGAGGAAGCTAAGAGGCCTAGGGAGAGAAAGGAAGAGTGAACTAGGAATCTGTCAAGCCGGGAAGCAACATGACCAGGTCCAATTCTCTTATTTTCCCAGGTAAAATTTCCTTTAGCAGGCTTTATATCAATTAGATCCCATCCAAGGATGATATCTTCGACCCATTCCCTCGATGGATCTCTAACCGACGTGCCTCCCTTTTTCTCATTTGCGACAAGGGTGACATTCAAATCGCCTGCTACTATGATGTTTTCTAGGTTTTGTAAGTTAAGAAAGGACTCTAACATATTCCAACAATCTTTTTTTTCGTCTAGATGGTTTGTGGATGAGCTTTGTGAAAACCCAATGCAACGCATGTTCTTCAGCTTCTAGATCATAAAGGGTGGAGTCCCAAAAGGTGGCAATGCCTCCAGAAGCACCTCTGGAGTTGTTGGAAATCCCAAGACCTTTTTTCCAGAACTTTTTCCCAGTTTGGAGGATAGCAGCTTCCTCCATTTTTGTCTCCTAGAATAGCAGAATCTCAGGATTATGAATTATGACCAGGTCTTTCATTGCTTCTTCTTTTAGAGTAGAACCTAAGCCTTTGCAATTCCAGGAGATGTACCGCATTAAGTACTATGGGAGGAGGGGTTAGCCCCTTTTGAGGGCATAGTTGTTCCTTTTTTTGATCTGGTGTGCATAATGCCTTTTAGAGTTTTCAGTGCGACCCTTCAAGGACAGCTAGATATGTTGCTTCCTCTCTTTTCTTCTTTTTTGACTTCCTCCCTCTTGGGTTTTTGATGGTAGTAGCATGCAAAATGCTTGATGAGGTGCCCTTGTCCGTCTCTTCCCATGGATTTGTTTCTAGTAGCAAGGGGTCCTCGTTTGTTTCTTTGGAGGGTCTGGAGGCCTCAGCAGCCGCCGAAACTTTTGGAACGGGGTGGGGTATTTCCCCAGGTTCCAGCGGATCTGCAACCTAGGACTCTACCTCTTTACTGCTAGGTTGATTTCCAATTAGATTTCCTTTAATGCTTACAGAGGCTGGGTCTTTTATAGCTGGGACTTTGATCTTCTGTGGTTCCTCAGCGTCTTGAATAACGATTGGTGCAGCTTTTGTGGCTTCCTGGCTAGGTTTATTTGAGCTTGGTGGTTGGTTCTGCATGTCCCCTATAGCCCTTTTTTCCTGGTTTTTGGCAGTCATTTTCCCTTTCTTAACTTTTTTCCAGCCTTCTCCCTCTTCAGGGGCCCGTATTTTGGGGCGGTTCCTTTGGAAATGTCCATGCTCATGACATTGACGGCATTTGAACGGTAGCTGTTCATAATCCATCTTTTGGTAATGGTGCCAAGTTCCAACTTTTAGTTTAACTACCTCAAGCAGCCTTGCTTCAAGATCGACCTCTCCACAGATTCTGGCACAGGAGTATTAACCTTTGTTCTCGGCTTTGTCAATGTATCTCCCAAGAGCATTCCCAACTTTTTCCAGGGTTTGTATGTTCCAGCAGTGAACTGGGAGATTCGGTAGTCTCACCCACACTGGAACTTCCTTCGGGACATCAACTTCAGCATTGAAATATGGAGTCCATCTATTGAGATACAGTCCTTGGGTACCCATGAAGTATGGCCCGCTTCTGAAGATAAGATCTCGGTCTTCTTTGGATATGAATTCAAAAATGAAGAACCCTCGTCCAACCGGGTAGAAGGTAACACTGTTTTTGAGCTGAGGCCTCCAATTCCTTTGGATCCAGTCATTTGTGGTTCTTCTTGAGGGCCATAACCCCATGAACTGGCCTACCAATCCTCACTCATCCAGAGCCAGAGCGATCTTGATGGGTTTTTCAATCGGAAGGTCAATTTCAGGGACAACATCAAGTTTCTTGATGAACTTCGGGATGGAAGGGGCCACCAGTTTAAATCTGGATGACATTAATAACCTTCTGAAAGCTTCTTCGGTGGAGGTAGGAGCATAGGGAGGGGAGAGCCCTCCCCCAGGCGCAGCCATGAAGGCGGCCTGAAGTGGCTCGAGGACGAGCAGGGAACCCTACGAAGGGCAGCGAGGCGCCAACTAGGACAGCACGGTGTCTGGAAAAAATCTCCTTCCAACATGTCAGATGTTGTTATAAACATAGAAATATTAGAATAGGACGAGTCTAAAGATACTTTCCTTCTCATTACGTACGCAAGGGTAAGAACACTATTATATGTGCTGGAAGCATGAAAACCATAGGATTTGAATTCCAAAGAATGAGATCACCCCTACTTCTTTTTATAGTAGCCATCATTTTGATACAGAAAATACTATGAGGGTGCGTGCAAGCTAAAGAGGGTCACTTTTGGCACGTTAGATGCAATAGAAAACTAGAAAATCAGGCATACCTCAACTTAATTGTATTTTTTGAGATACTTACACAAAATATCTTTCTTTGACTAAAAAGATTAAATGTAGGAAATTGAATCACGTTTCCGAATATATAAGTTTTATGTATTACAAATTTTTATAACTATGTCAAATTTCATTTTTTCTAACAGTCACTTTTTATTTTTTAGGCAAATGATAAGGTATATGTTTTTGTGGGTGCAGCCTTTGAGGGCCTAAATGATGGTTTTGGGATACAAAAATTTGCAAGCATGTAAATAAGTTATAGCACTAGTGCAACGCTATTTTTCGAAAATAAAATTAGTAGTTTTTATTTATTTTTATAATAATCTAAGTGATCATTCCTCGAAAATAGTACATCGTTTGTGGGTGCAGCCTTTGAAGGTCTTAATGAAATAATCATGAAATGGTGTTTTTATAGAATGTAGAGGTCAGTGTCTTCTAGTGCACCATATAATTTCATTTTAAAAAGATTAAGAATTGAAAAGGTTATGGAAAAAATACTAACAACATGTTTTTTGAGTTAAGAAGTTAGGACACAATACAAATTGAAAAACAAATAGGAAAATATAATATTTTTTAATAAAAAATAGATATTTATGGTCTACAGAAAAAATGTTATTTATGTTTAAGATTTCGTAAAAAATGATTGTGTGTAGCATACTGTAATGAGTGCGTAAACAATGAATTCTTATGAAACTATAAGAAAGGCCCAATTAGCTATGATTTATCATATACCATAGCACAAGTTTGGTATTACCGAAGCAAACTCAAAACCATACACATAGGACTATCCGTGACATGCGAGCAAGTGAATTGGCATGTTTAAATTTAAATTACATTTCCCTCCCTTATAGAATTGGAAAACGTGTGTGCGTTATAGAACTACCAAACACACACGTGTTATAGAACTACAAAACAAATGTGCATTAGATAACTACAAAATGTACGTGCACTGTGTAGTTCCATAACATGTGCGCGTTGTGTAGAGCAAAGTCTCTAGTACTATATCCAATACATCAAATGTATGGTTAATAGTTTAGAGGGGATGTGGAAGGTCCAAGTGCCTAGGAGGATGTTGGAAGTTCAGGTGGGGATGGTTAATAGTTGATAAGGGGTGGGGAAGGGTCAAAATACTAGGAGGATACTGGAAGTTCAAGTGGGGATGGTTAATAGTTGAGAGGGGGTGGAGAAGGGTCAAGGGCCTAGGAGGATGCTGTAAGTTTCAGTGAGTATGGTTAATAGTTGAGAAGGGGTGGGGAAGGGTTAAGGTCCTAGGAGGATGTTGTAAATTCAAGTGGAGAAATATGAATGGAATGGGAGAATTATGGGTTAAGGGTGAAGGGGAGTGAGGACTGAGAGAACTATTAGGAGGAGAAGCGGTGTTGAAGACATATAGGGTTAGAAGCAGTACACAAGACTTGAGTGATAGAGGGGGATAAGGTGCAGGGGAGGAAGTGGGTGATGTTTTGATGCAAGAGAGGGGATTGGTGAGTGGAAAGGTGGATACGGAGTATTAGAGGAGGAATAGGATGTGTTAAAGGAGAGCGGCGAAGGAGGGGGAAGTTGAAGAGATGGTAATGAGATGCGATAAACCAAAAAATAGGGGTCATAATGAGGTAGGGGGTTAAGGAGAAGGGATAACTTGAAAACATAGAGAGAGAGAGAGAGAGAGAGAGAGAGAATGATGTAAAGAGAGTGTGAGAGAGAATAGGATAAATAGGAAGGAGGGGTATTAAGGGAGGGATGGAGATAGAGTGAAGGAAAGAGATAGTGATGGAGGGATGGAGATAGAGTGAAGGAAAGAGATAGTGAGGGAGGGATGGAAGGTGTGTGTGTGTGTGAGGGGTGGGGGATAGGGTGGACACAAGGAGAGAAAGGGGGCAGGGACACACATGTATAGGGAGATCTAGAGAGAGAGAGATGGTGTCAAAGACAGAGGGTGGAGGGTTTATTGATGGAGAGAGAGGGAGGTTGTGAAAGAGTGAAACATGGAGAGGGAGGGTAAAAAGAGATAGGGAGGGAGGGATACAGTTTAAGAGAGAGAGAGAGAGAGAGAGAGAGGATATGATAGAGGGATAATGGCACAAAGGGCTGGTAAATAAGGAAGAAAGGAGGGAGATATTGATAGAGGGAGGTAAATAGAAGTTGGAGAGAGAGGGAGAGACATAGGGAGTTTGTGAGAGAGGCGAGGAAATACACACGCACAGACACACACACATATTATGTGGGAGATAGGGGGATGGGTGAGTGACAGAGGGAGAGAGAGAGGGGTGAGAAATAGAGTGATAGTGATGGAGGGAAGGATAGTGAGGGAGGTATAGAGAAGGTGGAGAGAGTTTATGAGATATGGGAAGTGAGGGATGGACACACACACACAAACAAATTATGTGTGAGATAGGGGGGTGGGTGAGCGACAGAGGGAGAGGGAGAGGGGTGAGAAATAGAGGGATAGTGATGGAGGGAAGGATAGTGAGGGAGGTATAAAGAAGGTGGAGAGAGGTTATGAGATATGGAAAGTGAGGGAGGGACACACACACACATAGAGATATAGAGATATGGACGAGTGACACACACACAATGAGAGAGAGAGAGAGAGAAAGAGATTGTGTGGGGTATAGGTAGGGAGGGGTGAGTGACAAAGAGAGAGGGGGGAGGGGTGTTAGTTTTTTAGTATTAAGCTAGGATTATTAGGATATTTAACTGAGAGAATAACAAGCACAGCAATCAAGCACAAGAGACAATGAACATAGTGTTTTTCATCAAGGAAACCATAAAGGAGAAAACCCCACAGCTTCCTCAAAGATAGAATCAACACCAAAATAGAAAAGCCCAAAAAAGTAAGTGATATCCTGACAGCAGTAAACTTCTTCTTGTCTAGCCCTAGTGTCTTCTCCTTCCTCAACTATGTTCTACACTTGAGTGTGGATGAGTTGTGTACTAAATAGAGACTCCAACTCTCTATTTATACAAATCTCAGTATGACTAAAACCCTACTAGGGCCAACCTTTACTAGGAGAGTCTAATAACCCTAGTTCCCCAGAACTGCAGGGACTTTGACCCTTACACAATCGGAGGGTTACTCACTATGACTTGACATGACTTGTTTACATAATAGATCCTCCCGATTGGAACATCGGGGCATGACAACATGACTCAATTACATAATAGATACATCCCTAAATAAACATCGGGTTACAAGACACAAGATACATAGATGAATACATTCTGAAGTTACAAATACATCAACACTCCCTCTTAACTAGGAAGGTATTCTTTCGACACAATTTTCAGCACTGGTCTTCTTCTCTACATCAACTGGATCATCTTGTCATCTTCAAGTCTTCTTCAGTATACGATTCTTCTTTTCCTTTGAGTCTTCAAGTCTTTGAGTCTTTGAGTCTTCAAGTCATCTTCTTTCTCTTTATCATGGGATCTGCATCATCATGACTACTGGGTCATCACTGCTGGATCATCACTCGATCTAGATCATCATCAAGTCTGGATCATCTCATCTGGATCACTTGATCTGGATCATCATCACAACTAGATCGTCACTTGATCTGGATCGTCATCAAGTCTGGATCATCTCATTTGGATCACTTGATCTGGATCATCATCATATGCTATTTCATAATGGTGCTATCCTGATTCTTCTCGTCGCAGGAAGTTCTACAGAGTCAATCCTGTAGGCCTACCCTTCATGTAGGTCTTTATCAGTGCTTATATCTGACACTTAAGTCAAAATAGCCCACCTAGCTCTTACACCTGACCACATCTTGTCAGAAAGGCAGCACTCACATCTGACATCATCTTGTCAGAAAGGCCCAGCACTCACATCTGACCTCATCTTGAAGGCTCAACACTTATATTCGACCATGTGTAAACACGTTGCATAGAAAAGGATCTGCACTTAAATCCAACCCCATCTTGTCAGAAAGGCACTGCACTTACATCCAACCCCATCTTGTCAGAAAGGCACAACACTCGCATCTGACCATGTGTAAACACATTGCGCCAGAATGGCTCAGCACTTATATCCAACCTCATCTTGTTAGAAAGGCTTTGCACTTACATTCGACCATGTGTAAACACATTGCATCGAAAGGGCATGCACTCACATCTAATCATGAAGGAACTAATCCCATCATCGCATCAGAATGGCTTCTCAGTCCTAGACTGAGTTTTCCTGGTAACTGACCAGGTGCCTCCATTCCCAGAATGCCAGTTGCCCTTACATCTATCCTACTCGATAGAATGGCCAGCACTCATAGCTGACATGGAAGGAAACAATCCTCTCACCATGATAGAATGGCTCAGCCCTTACATCTGACCATGGAAGGAACCAATCCTCTCACCATGTCAGAATGGCTATGGGTCTCATCACTTTCTCTTCGAGGAAACCTCAATCTAGAGAACACCAAGATTCTCCCTGAAGTACTCAAACTTCAGCCTAGCCAATGGATTTGTCAATACATCAGCTATCTGTTCCTCTATCGCAACATACTGGAGCTTCACTGCTCCCCTCTGCACCATACCCCTGATATAGTGATACTTGATCTTGATATGCTTCAACTTGTCATGGAACACTAGATTCTCTGACAACTTCACGCAACTCTGGTTGTCACAGTGTATACAAGTAGCATCCAACTGGAGATCAAATATATCAGACAGTAGCTTTCACAGCCATACTACCTCACAACTAGCTGAACAAGCTACGACATACTCTGCTTCAGCTGTACTCAGTGCCACATAGGATTGCTTCTTGCTAAACCAAGAGATCACACATGATCCCATACTGAAGCAACATCCTAAAGTGCTCTTGCTATCAATGGCACTGCCTGCCCAATCTGAATCAACATAACCCTCCAGGTTAATCTTCTGATTCACATCATACATGAGCCCATAATCAACTGTACCCCTCAGGTACCTCAGAATATGCTTTGCAGTAATCAAGTGAACATTTCTCGGATCTGTCAAGAATTGGCTCAAGGTGTTCACAACAAAGCATATGTCTGGTCTCGTGTTCGTTAGGTACATCAATGACCCAATCATCTAATGATACATTGTGGCATCAACCGTCTCTGATGAAGCATCACTCAATAGCTTCAGGTTCAGTGCCATAGGTGTGGCCATGGCTTTGCAGTCCATCATCCCAAACCTCTTTAGGATCTATACTACATACTTTCCTTGTCCAAGGAATATTCCATGCGAACTCTGCCACACCTCCATACCTAGAAAGTAGTGCATCATACCCAAGTCCTTCGTCTTGAACTCAAAAGCAAGCTTTCTCTTTGTATCAGAAATCAGCTCATCTGTACCTGTCACAAATAGATCATCTACATATAGTAGAAGCATCACTAGGTTTCCATCCTCAACCATGTAGTAAAGGTTGGAATCTGCTTTACTCTTGGTAAAGCCCAAACTGGATAGAAAGCTGTCAATTCTACCGTACCAGGTCCTGGGTGCCTGTTTCAAACCGTACAGGGCTTTCTTCAATATGCACACATGAGACTCCCTGTCATGTTTCTTAAAACCGAGTGGTTGTTCTACATACACTTCCTCTTCCACTACACCATTCAAGAAAGCAATCTTAACATCCATCTGGTGTATCTTCCATTTCATCACTGCAGCCAGAGCAAGTACTAATCTAATGGAAGTGTATCTGGCTATAGGTGCAAAGGTTTCTTCATAATCTATTCCTTCTTTCTGAGAGAAACCTTGAGCCACAAATCTTGCCTTATATTTTTCAATGCTACCGTCTGCAGCATGCTTGATCTTGTAGATCCATTTGGAAGTTACAATTGACTTCTCTTTTGGTCTTGGGACAACATCCCAAACATCATTCTTCATGATCGACTAATACTCTTTGATCATAGCATCCTTCCATTCTTTCCGTTATGCCACTTCTTCATAACTGGAAGGCTCTTTATCAATGAAATCACATAGTAAAGTTACATACCTGGAACAGGATCTAGTTCTCTTTCTTTCTCTGTGATTCTCTTCTGGAGCCCCATATCTTTCTACACCTTGGATAAGTTCTTGTACCTAAGTAGGTTTCCTCTTGTGAGGATTCTTCTCCAGAGGTGGATCTATAGGCCTTTGTGGTTCTTCAAATTCTCGATCTTCTTCTTGAATTTCTTCGTTCATGGTTGTGTCATGAATTCTGAGTGCTTCTACTTCTTCAAGTTCTTCAGGAGGTCTCTTTCTGGATTTGTTGTAGGTTGTGTCTTCATCAAATGTCACATCCCTGCTGATGTCAATCTTCTTGTATCCTGAGAAATATATTATGTAAGCCTTCAAGCTTTCAGAGTATCCCACAAATATTCCCTTCTTTCCTGAAGGATCCAATTTTGTTCTCTTCTCTTTTGGAATGTGTATGCACACAGTACAACTGAATATTCTAAGATGGAATATGACTTCTGGTTTCTTGCTAGAGAAGACTTCTTCAGGAGTCTTGTTCTCAAGTACTCTATGTGGAGTACGATTCTGTACATACACCGTCATTCTAGCAGCTTCCGCCCAAAGATGCATAGGGAGATCTTGATCATGAAGCATTGCTTTAGCAGCTTCCATGATAGTTCTGTTCTTCCATTTTGCAATCCCATTCTGTTGTGTATTGTAAGGAGTACTGTTATCTCCTAAAATAACCAGTCAGTTTTTTTTATTATTTTAGGTGATAGGTTTGATTCCAAAAATTTATTTTTGAAATTTTTAGTCAATAAGGAGGTCCTCGTTCTTAGTGCTAAGTTAAAAAATTTGATTTATTTGAGTCATGGCTTCAAAATTAGAAAAAGACAGGTTTCGGTAGCTAACTCTATTTTGTAGAGGCCAGTTAGCTGCCGAAAAGGCTCAGTTTCTGCAGCTAAGAGGGTTAACTAGAATTATGTTAGCTGCCGAAAACGATCTCATCAGCAAAATAAAAAGCTCGTGTCCGTACTCGACTTCACATCAAGCAAGCCTTTTTTTTTAGCCGCCAAAAGGAAGATTGGAACGCATCCTAAACGACCATCATGAGGTTTAATGTTTGATGAGCTGCCAAAAGCAAATCGTGAAGCATCCACGCCTTTTCATCTCTGACTGCACAGGGTTACACAGAAACTCATAATGCATACTTCCATCTGAGTGTTATTCGCAAGTTGATCGCTTCATGATCTCACACGAGCTGGAGAATATCACAATAGAGCATAATCACTCGCTGGGTTCATTTGAATGTGTGTCCCAACTCTCTAACGTTGCAAACAAAGCTTATCTTTTGAGAGTTCTTCATTCACCTGCGCAGCAGAAGTCCCTGGTTCGACCAAGTGGCAGAGAGGGTAGAGCATCGATCCAGAGGTGTTCTCATCAGGATGAGGTTCCAGCACGGTGTCTCTCTATCGTTTGCTACAAAGTATTTACTTATGTCACGACTGGCTGAGTCTCTCTTTCATAAGCTGGAGTCTACCCGAATCTTGGTCATCACCTAGCTCAGCTCATGGAAAAAACAAATCTGCCACTCAGAACAGAGCTAGACGGGGTCTGGTATCTCGAGTCCCATCCACAAGTGGCCGAGTTTTTCAAGTCTGCAAATGTTTTTGACTACTATGAGAGACTCACTAGCTTCAACCAGCCACTTGCTGAAGCATTTGCTCAGAGCTACAATGGGAGAACAGTAAAGTTTGGCAAAGAGGAGTTTCATGTGGATGAGGCAGCTATATCCGAATGTACAAGTCTCCCTAGGACAGGGCAGAGTTGGTTTAAGACTACTAAAGCCTCAGATATTGAATTCAGATCGTATCTCCTACCAGCCCATAAAGAAATCATTTGGAAAAGGGGTATTCCCATCACCTTTCTTGAACCTCAATGGCAGGCTCTTTTAAAGGCCATCTTCGTTTACATAACTTGTGAAGGCCGATATCACAGGGTGATGCACTACCAATTCAAGCTGTTGAATCATTTCACAGGGAGGGAAAAAATAAATTTTCCATACTTCTTCCACAAGACCCTCACTAAGATGGCAAAGCAATTCTAGGCTAAGCCAAGCAAGATAGCAAGCAGGATCTCTCACCAGGGTCTCATAACATTGATGATCAAAGAGCTTTTGAAGAAAAGAAGTATGGACTGGAATCATTTTTTGTTTTGGCATGAGTTCCCCACAGAGTTGGCCAGTGAAGAGGCAGTCAAGAAGGGTAAGGGAAAGAAGATCAGCACTCCTAAAACCAGCAAGAGAAAGAGGAGAGCCATCTCTCCTCAAGCCGAAATGGAATCCCCTTCCTCATCAAGCAAAAGGAAAAGGTCAAAGAGAAAGCTGGTATTTGAACAAGCTGAAGGGACTCCTTCAGGGAAAAATCCACTAAATCTCCCCTACTCAGAATCTGAATCTAAAGATGAGGAAAAACAAGAAACAGAGCAGCCCATGGAAAGAAAGAAAATCCAAGACCTTCTCTTGTCTGATGTACCAGGTCCCAAACCCTCCACATCAAAGACCAATAAAATTAATATGCTGTTACAGGAACTTTCCTAGGCAAGACATAATGAGAAGCAGGTTAAGTTGCACAACGCAGAGCTGATCGGAAGGAATATGGCACTGCATGATTGGAGCAAAGAAATCATCGAAAGACACAAGAAAACAGTCAAGAGGAACACGATGCTGATGAAGGAAAATGCCAAAATCTACAGGACCCTCAGAGTGCTCAGGAAGAAGATGAAATCACCAGCAGTTATCAAGGCACAACCAGCAACTACAGGAGCAACACCATCTAGTCTTGAAACTCTAGCTGATATAACCACCGCCTTCGAAGAAGAGAGACCAGTGGAGACCCAGCAAAGACAGACTAGAAGTGTGACTAGAGGGAAGGGAGCAGCTTCAAAGAAGTCCTAGGGACTGATCACGGGCTTGCAGGAAAGCATCGTTTTGGTTTTATAAAATTTTGGACAGTTTTCAGCTTTCGGTAGCTTAGGCGAGCCTCACAGAGCTCATTAGCTGCCGAAAGGGCTGACTTTCGGCGGCTAAGGCACGAAATTGGCAGAAGGGTTAGCTGCCGAAAGCCTGTTTTTGCCAATTTTTCTCTAATTTCGCCCAGATCTCAGTTTTGTTCGCTGAAATAGCAAAAAGCCGATTAGAATGAATGGATCATAAATTATTTTATCAATATCTGAAGGGTTTTGAGCGAGTTTTGGATCAGTTGGGCATTTTGGCTAAGTTTCAACCTTGTTTTGAGGAACATCTCTAGAAGTCGACTGCCACATCATTAATCTCAAGTTTGTTGTGCGCCAAACTCAGACCACCGAGCCTTGGGAGGCCAGCTGCTCTTCACCAACCACCGAGCTTTTGAAAGGAGATCTTCATATCATCAGTTCCTTGTTTTAAGGAATCATATCTATCTTTTGCATGGTACTGTTTTAATTAGGAGGACAAGATCCATGTTTTTAGGATCTTGAAACTACTTTGTAAAGACTATAAAGTCTGAGTACTGAGGCTGAACCAAGGGTTCAAGTTTGGATACATTTTGGGCTATGTACTGGACACTTTCTTGCTATATGAATCACAGTTTCCTTTGGTCATTAGATATCAGTCTGTCCACATTTTCCATTATTCTACATTTGATTCTATTCAGTTCAGTTGTTCAGAACTGTCATCTTCTGATATAGCTCATGAATGAATTAAATATTCTTTATATTCTTGTATGACCCTACAGCTCTGTATTTGGTTATCTTGAATGTCTTTGTTCATACCTTGATTATTTACTGTAGCTGATATTTAATTTCTCGAAGCACTGGCTTATTTAGAGGCATGTCATGTTGTCTTACTGCTTAGTCTTCTCAGTTATCCCATTGATCCATCTTTACGAAAACACAAAAAACATGATTTCTTAAGTTACCAGGCATACCTAGCTTATAACCCTAGGTATTTTCCTGGAGGTCTAACAAATTGGCGCCGTTGCCGGGGAGTGAGTTGAGAAGCTGAACTTCCTGGGAGACGACACAGATCTATTCCTTGATGATAGACAAGGATTAGACACTTCACTGGTTATATATCTTCTATCTGGCGACTCCACAACATCATTCTGGCTCCAAAGAGATCCAGTACCAGAGCAAATCCACAAGGACCCCTGGTGTCTCCGGTATCAAATCCAAATCAGATTTTGAAGAAGGAGAAGAAAATCAAAGGTCAAGCTGTACAAGAAGGTAAATCTGATAACCCTTTGTCCCACTTTTTCAAACCTTTGGATGCACCCTCCCCTAACTTTGTAAGCTCGACTGCTGTCACTTTCTCTGTTGTACCTAATACCACGGTCATCATGGCTGGGGGAGGGGGAGCAAATCTGACCCGAATGGAACAAATACTGGCTAACAGATATGCTCCACTGGTACTAGTACTTCCACTGTCTCAAATGCCTGTCGGGGACTACCAAAAGTATATGCCTAAATTCTTTGGGCCAGGCAACTACACAGCAGAAGAGCACCTTGAAGAATTCTATGCTTATGCAGAAAATATCAACATCGAAGCTGAATACGTTTGGATGAGAATTTTTGTCCAGAGCCTGGATGGAGAGGCCCGGAAATGGTTTAAAACACTGCCAGCTGCTTCTATAGGAGACATCACCACTCTTGATGATGCCTTCTTGAAGTATTGGGGAGACAGAAAAGATTACCTGCATTACATTACTGAATTTGGAAATCTCAAACGGAAAACGGGTGAGTCTGTATCTGATTTCACCAAGAGGTTCAATAAGATGTATGAAAAGATCCCTGAGGTAGTCAAACCTTCCGAAACATCTGCTATGATCACATATTCCGGAGCCTTCGATTACCAATTATGTTTGCTGCTCAGAGAGAGAGATTCTGAAACTCTTGTAGCCATGCAAGAGGCTGCCCTGAAAGTTGAATCAAATCTGTCATCTTTCGAGAAACTGAAAGCTAGTTCCAAGAGGAGAAAAAGGGGTGAGGAAGCCTCTTCTTCATCCCATTCAAATCAGAAGGTGGATAAGTTGGCAAAGATGTTAGAATCCCTGACATCTGAAATGGAAAAGATCAAGATCAGCAACAAACCTCCTGACAGAGTGAGGAATCAAAACCACAATGATTACCTTAATAGGAATCAGAATCGAGCTGATTATACAAACAGAAATCAGAATTGGAGAAGAAACCAACAACAGGTGCAACTCATGCAGAGAGAGAGAAATCCCGCTGATGATCAGAAAATCAAGGATCCTTTCCAGAATGTAGTGCTCGATGAAGAAGATGAGGAAGAGATTCAAGAACTCAAAGAAGACATTCACTGTCTCGAGGATGAGGACGAAGAGATCTACTTGACCGAAGCTGACTATGAAGGGTCATTGTTTGATCAGGAACTGAACCAGCTTTATGAAGATCAAGCCATGCTGCAAACTGATGAATTGACTGGATATAATCTGAGATCCAAAAAGAGTGCTGGACAACAAAGTACTCCAGTTCCCCCGAAAAAGACTGCTGCCCCTGCAAAGAAGCCAGCCAAAGAAGTTCAGAAAACATCTCAGTCAGAGC
>LPNX010028839.1:0-43229 GCA_001517045.1 Pseudotsuga menziesii | reverse complement strand
AATTCCTCAGCACTGCTCACCTATCTTCACAGCTTCGAAACACAGGAAGAAACACTAGTTTCAGCTGGTTTGTTCACTAAAATTTTGACTGCATATTCTTTACAGGACAAAGCATTACAACCCATCCGTTGAGTGTTACTGTTTCTCCTTGAAAAAGTAGCAATGCCATTATTTACTAACGCAAAGTATGTTAGCCTATGATTTGGATCTCCTACTCATTGCTTTCATACTGTCTCTTCAACATACCCAAATAAGCTTCGCATGGAACATACTTCCCAGTGAGTGTATACTACAGAGGTACCCCATAGTAGGATTCTCCAACCACCAAAATGTCTTGGAACAGCAGCCATACATCTGTTGTTTTCTTTTTTACAAATCTCACCAGGAAAACCCCTGTTCCACAACTCAATTATGTTGTTCTGTCTTTTTTATAAAATTTTACCATCTCTGTTTGCTAGCCTTATTGCTACCTTGAAATCTCAAATTATGTGGCCCTTATATTGTAGCTTACCCCCAAAATCTGCTTCAATGACCTGAGTCCCCTCTAGGTGTTTCTAATGGTCATTGGAGTCACCATATATATTATATTTTGTTTTTATTGATTATTTTGCTGATCGTTGCTTAGAAAAATAGTTAGTAATCTAGGATGAGAATCTGATGTTTTGTATTGATGACCATTAGCAATGAACTTCAATTCCTTAGTCATTTTCTGCAAACTCATACTTCATCTGCTAGAGTAGCTAATATAAATTTCTATGCAGATGTGTATTAGCAGGAGTTACATTTATGTGATAAAGTAAAAGCCAAATTGTGTAATCATGATACATATCAAGAGTTCTTGAAATGTCTGCACATATACATCACATAAATAATCAACCGTGCATAGTTACAAAGCTTGGTAGGTTACTTTGTAGATGTTATGTAAAGGATTACTTAATTAAATATTCCATGGAGCTAAAATGTAATTGTCTCTCAGCTGTGGATTTGGTGTATATAAATGCATGTGTATGTATGTATATTTGTGTGTTGTAGGTATTGGCGGGGTGCCAAGTGAGTTTGTTTCACATATTTCATTGTAAGCTGTAAACATTCTTTGCAAGTTGTGAGGACTTAACACTTAAATCTCTTTTCAGGTCTCTGACATACTTGGAAAATTTCCGGATCTTATGGATGGGTTCAATGAATTTCTCTCTCAATGTGAGAACATTGGTATGAATTCTGACACTCAGTAGATGTCTTAAATTTTCCCATGTGATTCTCTTGTGTTTTCTTTTGAATTATATGCATGATTTTTTCATAACATGTATGTACAACGTTTGTGCAGATGGTTTCCTTGCTGGCGTGTTTAACAAGAGTGAGCTTTTAGCCCAACTCCACTTTAGGTTATGTTTTCTCCTAGTTGATATTAAATGCATTTCCCTCTAATGCTCTTATTCTACATGAAGCAAAAAGAAGTGTGTGAGATTGGGGAATTTTGAACTATGTCTTTGTCAGGCTTGTGAGTGGAAGTCTTCTAAGTATAGATAGACAATGGCATGCAATATTCTTGTAAATTTTTAAATTCTAATTAGAGGTTGCAATTGTTGTAGAGGCATTGTGGACAGATGGATCACTTCAAAAACCTGTAAAGATGGAGAAGGACAGGGAAAAATACAGGGAACGTGACCGAGAGAGGGAGAAAGAAGAGAGGGAGAAAGATAGAGATCGT
Organism: Pseudotsuga menziesii; assembly: GCA_001517045.1. Taxonomy (NCBI): domain Eukaryota; kingdom Viridiplantae; phylum Streptophyta; class Pinopsida; order Pinales; family Pinaceae; genus Pseudotsuga; species Pseudotsuga menziesii. Next base: position 41,521 of record LPNX010028839.1, on the reverse strand, counting down.
GAAAGAGACAGGGAAAAGGAAAGGGAGAGAATTGATAAATCTGTGCTTTACGTTGCAAAAGATTCATTCAGTCACAAGGTTTCCTTACTCCCAAACAAGGAGAAGTATATGAATAATCCAATTTCTGAGTTGGATCTGTCAAACTGTGAGCGGTGTAATCCCAGCTATCATTTGCTTCCAAAAAATGTAAGGAAATCTTCTTTAAATTATTATCCATCTGTGTCTTTTGGATTAATTGCACTGAGAGGAGTGATGTGCTCTACGGCCCAGTATGGGAAAGATGTTGTCATGTAATGTAATGTAACTTTACATTACCAAAAATAAAAAGTAATGAAAAAAATTCACGTTGGCCTATAAACTCGGATCTATCAAGCAATGGAGGGATCAAATTTCTTGAATTTAAAAAAAAAATTACACAAGAAATTGGATCCCTCTCGGTGCTTGATAGATACGGGTTTAAGATGGATCTTTGCTGGTTTTAAAGGTAAGCTTGATTTTTGAGTAAGCTCAAAAGAACTTATAACATTTATCATTTAGATTATGAATTTGTTGTGATGTTTGATTTTATACTAACACGAATGTTTCAATTGTCATGTAGTATCCCAAGCATCCTGCAAGTCATCGTACCGATCTTGGAGCATATGTGTTAAATGATATTTGGGCATCAGTGACATCTGGTAGTGAGGATTACTCTTTTAAGCATATGCGCAAGAACCAATATGAGGAAAGTGTCTTCCGTTGTGAAGATGATATGTGTGTGGCTTATTGACATTTCTAGTGTTATTTTTTGATGTACATAGTCTTTTAGGTGAAACGGTGTCATCAAGTTGCTCTTTATTATGGCGTATTTAATATTGGGCAATGGTGAAATTTTACATCCTTGTGTATTTTATATTATCAGATTTGAACAGGATATGTTGCTGGAGTCTACTTCTATTACAACAAAGCGTGTAGAGGAGTTGCTAGAAAAGATGAAAGATGGTACTGCTAAGCAAGATGGTCAAATTAGAATTGAAGATCACTTGACAGGTATTAGTAATTCTGCAAATGTATTTTGTGGTGAACTTGATGAGTTGGAAGTATTATAGTATCTGGAACATTCTACTCATGTTTATTTTGCTTATTTACAGCTCTAAATTTAAGGTGCATTGAACATATTTATGGAGATCATGGGCTTGATGTAATTGATCTACTACGAAAGAATGCTACTGTAGCTTTGCCTGTCATATTGATCTGCCTCAAGCAAAAGCAAGAAGAATGGTCAAGATGTCGTACAGACATGAATAAAGTCTGGGCTGAAGTTTATGCCAAGAACTATCACAAATCACTTGATCATCGTAGCTTTTACTTCAAGCAGCAAGATAAAAAGAGCCTGAGCACTAAGGGTTAGATGATCATTTTATTCTGATATCTTCCTGTCTATTAGAACAATTTTTAACTTTTCATAATTTATGTTTTTTCCCTCAAGTGTCTGTCTGAATCATTTTTAGGTACACTTTTACCTCTTAAGAATGTTATATTGTGATTGTATTTTAAGGTTTCCTTCTTATTGAGGTGATATAGGGAGTGTACTGTGTACCATTAAAATTAAGAAAGGGTTTTTATGTTTTCTTTGTTTGATTTATAAATATTGTTACCATTGTATCATATATGATGAGAGAATATTGTATTGATTAGTGCTCCTGTTAATGTAGTTCATGATGTATTGATTAGTGCTCCTGTTAATGTAGTTCATGATTTCTGGATTGGTGCTATTTCAATTCTCTCTTTTGTATTGTATTATTAATTGCTTATATATATCTTAAGCAATATTTTATCACTTGTTAAATATCTCTTCTGGAAGATATTAAAGAAATAAATGAGAAGAAGAGGAAGGAGGATGATGTACTTCCTGCTATCGCTGCTGGGAATAGAAGACCAATAATCCCTAATCTGCAGTTTGAATATCCTGATTCTAACATTCATGAAGACTTATATCAAATTATTAAGTACTTCTGTGATGAGGTATGTACAACAATGGAACAATTTGAGAAAGTGATGAGGCTTTGGACATCATTCTTGGAGCCTATGCTTGGTGTCCCAATATGAACTCATGGTGCAGAGGACATAGAGGAGGCAGTGAAAGTGAAGAACTCTGCTGCAAAAGGTAGTGCAACAAGTATAATAGGGGAGAGTGATGGAAGTGCTGGAGCTGACATCAGAGACACTAATTTGAAACAACCAACTCCTGTTGGTAATGGTGAGGAAAATTCAACAATGGGAACAACTATTTCTGTCAAGGTTAGAATGGTAAATGGTATTCACGAAATTGACCAAAACGGGCATAAAAGTGAGGGTGGAAAATCTCATTCCGCTGCACCTGTTGATGATGAGATGCCTGGTACGGCCATGTAGGTTAGTCGCATTGAAAAGTTAGATGACTCAAATGCTGTGAATGCAGTTGCAACAGAGTCAAGTTCAGGACGATTGGGGTTGGACCATGTATCAGGTTAGCTACTCATCCCATGTATGGTACACAGCTTCAAAGAGACTTAAAATTATTAGAAGAATTTGGCTTTAACAAGCACTGTAATGTAGATAATATTAAGTTCATTTTTAACTATTCTGTTTATTTCTCTCATTTTGAGGTTAATTGTGTTGTACTTGGTAGGGACTGGTGCACAGCATTCAAGGCCTGGGCAAATGGTCGGTGAGAGTGGGCCAGAGCCTTCTATAAAAGACAGGGCGAGGCCTTTAGTAGATGTATGGTTCTGGAGTTCTCTTATCTTATCTACTTTCGCGGCCATTTGTTGGAAATTATTAACATTACGTTATCTACATTGTTGTTTTAAAATATAATATATGTAGAGAACATAGGATGAAATAGTGTTCATTGGTTAAAGTATACTACCAGGAAGCTTAATAATATTCAAATAAAAGTATTTCATTGGTTGTAATTGAAACATCTGATTGCTGGTAAAATACCTTCTTCCTCCCATATTATGTTGTGTGCATTTCACATGGTATATAAATTACGAGGATTCATAGCTAAAAGAGTCCATATGGGCTATTCTATTGCCATGTTGATTTCGTATGTCTCTTAGCGGTGGGAATGCATTATGATCTCTTGATTGTTAATATTTACTATGTATGGTAGTAGAGTCAGTGAGTGTTTAAATATCTACAGTATGCCACAGCATATGAATGATTGGATGTGGAGTGAAATCCCTACTTGTTTTTTCTTTTTGTTATGTGGTTTCTGTAATTTATTTAATCTGAGAGCTGAAAACGAGCAAGACCAAGAGAGTTCTTGTTTGGAAGGAACTATCTTTTGTCTATTGACTTTTTTGTCTCATTTGAACTAAAAATATTGTTCTTTATGCAAACCATCATTTAAACTTGTATATGTACATTGTATATGCATTTGTGTAACAAAAATTTGTCACACAATGTTGTACAGGAAACTGAGAGATGGCATATTGGCTTAAGAATGGAAGGTAGGAACATGGATTTGAGGTATCTCGAAGAAGTTGTACATAGCAGCTTGAAAATTGAAAGAGAAGAAGGTGAATTGTCACCTACGCCAGAGACTGAGGATCGACAAAACACATTGTTCGCCCATGCTAACAATGTAGTGTCTGGTACAGACACAGTGCCTAGAGGGGAGGAGAATGGTGCAAACAGACAGTATAGAAATAGACGTGGAGAATATGAAGAGGTTGAGTGTGGTGCTGAGGCAGGAGAAGAACATGATGCCGATGCATACAATGAGGGGGAAGAGAGTCCTCAAAGATCAACTGAGGATAGTGAGAATGCTTCAGAAGCTGGTGAAGATGTTTCAGGTAGTGAATCTGGGGATGGTGATGAGTGCTCACATGAAGATCATGAGGAAGAAGAGGAAGATGATGAAGAGCATGAAGAAAACGATGGAAAGGCTGAAAGTGAAGGCGAGGTTGAGGTAACAGCTGATTCACATGATGTTGACAGAGAAGGGACATGCTTGGCACTTTCAGATCATTCTCTGCTAATAGTCAAGCCTCTTGCAATACATGTTCCTTCTACTTTAAACAATGGAGCACAAAAAGAGTCAAAAATTTTCTATGGCAATGACTCTTTTTATGTGCTTTTTAGTCTCCACCAGGTATTCTGATACTGAGAGATTAAACATATTAATGTTACGTGCAATTTGTTTTATGTAATGTCAGCATTGTGTTAGTTGTAGGATAGCATTAAATGTTAGAACTTAGACAACAAAGCATAAACATTTAATTAAAATTAATATTGGAATTATCTGTTAAGTAACCAACCTTGCAGTAGCATAAGAGGCAAGCCCATAATCCAGTGAAAGAACCTCGATAAAATACCTCTCATGAATCTTCTCTCATCTCTAGCAAGTTCTTACACTGAATGTGCTCTACTTAAGTCTGGTCTTGACTTCTCACCTTGATTTTATGTCAATGGGTCCAGTCTACTGTTTCTTTTAGTAGTACATGAATTGACAGGTTCTATTTTATAAAATGAATTGAGGCTATAATGGTTTGGCATGGTGCATACATTATATGAGCGATTACTCTCAGCAAAGAAGAATTCATTATCTGCTGAACGTAAATGGAAAAGTGTAAAAGACACAAATCCTCTAGATTTGTATGCAAAGTGAGTTGTGCTTGACAAGTTTTTATATTCATATGCTTGTTTTAACTCTTTTTAGATATTTTGTTCAATTCTTTTGAAGCACAATTAACTATTTGCTTGAATTATCTGATTGCAGATTTATGACTATATTATTCAGTTTACTCAATGGCTCAGTAGATAATGCTAAGTTTGAGGATGATTGCCAAGCAATTATTGGTACACAGTCCTATGTGTTGTTCACATTGGACAAATTCAACCTCTTTTCCTCAGTTGTGGGCTCCATACCTCACAAGAATGAAGGAGAGAAGGTGCCAATAGGTTATAAGAGGCAGATCTTAGTTCTCATATTTTAAAAATGTAGATGGAGTATCCTAGAAATAACTTCTACGCATCTTAAACTTTATTTCTATTGCATAATTCACATATGTTGTTTTCTTAAGATGTTTTAAGAGTGGCCCGTCTTTTGTCTCACTGTAAAGTTTGTGATCCAGTTGTCGTCCTATTGATATTATTTTTGCTATTCCAACCAATTTCCTATTTTTATGGTATGGTGGTTGAAGTTCTAGATTGAGATTGGATAATAACAATTTTCTTATCTTGTGGAGGACTTATGCGTTCAACAAAACTTCCCTACATTTGTCTTTAGGTAGTATTTTTACATTTGATCTAGTGGAAATATGGAGATTCCTGAATTGAATGGCCATCTGATGCTGCCATTTGGCCACCCTGTCCACTATGATTTTGAAATGACATTTTTCCAGTCTTCCTAGTTAAAAAAATATCTGGTCGAAAGATGTGTAGGTGTCCAAAGACAATTCCATAGGATATGATTCAAGTTGAGTTTGTGGCACATCCTATGCATCTCCAGTCTATTTTAAGATTGGTTTCCTTTCTCCACAGATTCAGAACTCTTGGAGACTTAGCTTCAGGATGAGACCAATATCCTTTCTTGAAACTTTGTTCTTGTGAGGAGATTGCTTCTACTTCTGCAGACCTACACCCTAGAGGAAAATGATGTTGATTCTTTGAGGCATCTTTCCTCCTTTGGTATGTTGATCCAAACATTAAAATCTGTTGTTTTTCCTACTTGGTTTTTTGAAAATATCACCTAGACATTGATCTTGTTTCCATTCTTCAGGATGATCTATTTCTATGTTACAAAATAGTGCAATCTAAATTTGTGATTTCATTTTTTATTTTGGAGTAGTTACTTGTTTCACTCTTTTCTAAGAAATTTGATTGGTTCAAAATCCTCAGTGAGTGCATGGAAAGGTACATCTAAGAGGAATTATTTTCGAGGTCTTGAATACATTTAAATTTAATCTACAACTCTTATGAATGAATATAAATAGTTGGATTCATATTTTATACCCATCATGCTTCTTATGAATGAATATAAATAGTTGAATAGTGATGCAAGCCACATTAGATCATTCAATGTATAAGGTTTTATTTAGACTTACAGAAACCAATATAGACTCTAGAGTGAGTTCTGTATTTTTGAATAACAAAAATTGGCTTCTTGTTTCAATTTATTTCTGTCATTCATTCCCTCGTCATTGCTACCTAACAAATTGATCAGTAGCTTGATTGGAATCCTCTTGATTAGGTGAGTGATACTGTACTACCTTTCAATGTTTTATCTAAATTATTTGTGTTTTGCATTGCCACTTTGTATTGACTGTAGCTTGTGTTCTGTTTTATGATATTTTTACAGGAAATACACAAGACTCCAATGGGAAACCCATGTTTCAAGCAGGAAAGACCAAGGTTGGAGACACAATTAACATAATTGTTAACATCTTCTCGATTGCGGTAGGTCACCATGTCCTACTTTCAGTATCTTGTTAGTATTATGCTTGAATGGATAGTTTGTATAAAATCAGCTGTCATTGTTTACAAAAATGTTGAGTAGTGTCATGTCCAATGATTATAATGAAAATGTACATAAGAGAAATACTAATGGAAATATTTGTTTGTAGGTTTCCATTGTCATTGTTGCAGTTCCAGAAGGAATTCCATTGGCAGTCACCTTGACGTACGATTAATTGCAGAGGTTTTTCTAGATTTAACTTATTCAAAATAATATCTAGTGATTGCCTATGATTTATTTGAGAGTGGTGTCTCACTTCTTAACATGTTTTCTTGTCATTTTATTGACAGTTTAGCTTATTCAATGAAGAAGATGATGGTAGACAAGGCTTTGGTTAGTATCTGATTTACAATAATTTATTACTATGCATGGATGGGTGATTGATCTTTCAACATCTAAAAATTCACCCCATTCCAGGTACGAAGTTTGTTAGAATGTGAGACAATGGGTTCTGCTACAAAAAATTGTAGTGACAAAACAAGGGCATTGACCTTGAATCTGGTTGGCCTTTCTCATTGGTTTATATCTATGGGCATGATTTCTTCTTACAAGTGTGTTGGGCTATGATAAAACATGGAATTTCCCCATTGTTATATGATTCAACGTTCTTGTTAATTGCATGTGAAGCTTAACCCTGTTACATAACACATCATATTTGGCTTCCAGACGACAGTTGTTAGGGCATGGGTTGTTGGCAGGCTCAGGGACCAACTAGACAGTTCAGAAAGTTTGCCTTCTATTGTACGTTTCCTTCTTATTGAGAGTATCTCCCATAATACCATAGGGAGTGTCTTTAAACCCGAGGTAAAACATTAGAATCTTTCCAAGTGCATGAGTATGAATAGAAACTTGGAAATAAATGTCCAATCACTCAATTCAAGTGTTTTGTATAGAAAAAGGAAAAACAATTGGAGGCTAAGATATTGAACATTATAAATAATTTTCTTCATTGTTTTTGTATTTTACAGTTCATTGTTTTTTTACTTAGATTTTTTTACTGGATTTTGCAGGAATGAAATTAACTAAGTGGGCCATTGAGTATGAAGAGCCTATTGCTAAGACTTTGCCATTGAGTATGAAGAGTCTGCTGCTGAGGCTTTCAAGCTGGTAAGCATGGGCTAATTGAAGCTCCTGTGGGATCTAAGTATGGCTTAGCAGCCAAGTACAAATGGGATGGTTTAGTCATTGTAATATTTTGAAAAGTCATCGATGTACTAGATGATTTTCGTGTAAATTTATATGGAGATAGTTTTTGAGAAAACTCATATTTATTGTAATACTTACATTTCATATGATACAATTTGCGCTATTTAAAACTTATATGGTTGTACTTTATATTATTTATAAGTGTTGTAAGTAACTAATTAATATGACATTGCTTAATTCACATGTGTATTATATGATGATAACTAATGTATGGTTTTTTATTATTATTTTAAACATAATATCATATTAAAAATTTATGTTGATTAATAATGGACACCATTTAAACTACTAAAATATAATAACTACACATAAGATGGCTAAATTAGTGACCAATAAATGAGATTAATGACAAAAATTCGCATATAAAATGACCAAAAATTGAGAGATACTTGACCAAACAATGAGATATAAATGACCAAAAAAACGACCAAAAATTGCATATTAATGACTAAAAAGCAATTTTGGTGGCTAATTTACGGTCTTTTATTACGCGACCAAATGTGGTCATATTCTAGTTTGTCATGTGGTCATTAATTTGGTCATAAATGTGGTCATATATTTGGTCGTTGATTCAAATATTGACCAAATTAATGACCAGTTGACAAGCTATAAATGACCAAAATAAAATGACCAATTTTGGTCGCGTAATAAAAGACCGTAAATTAGCCACCAGCGATCGCCAAACCAAAAGTGGTCATTGATATGCATATTTTGGTCATTTTTTTTGTCACTAATTTCTCATTTTCCACTAGTGACTTGATTATTAATTCTTGCAACATGTATGTATGTTATATTGTCAAATTGTCATTCTAATAACCTAACACATAAGAATATTCTTAATAATGTTGGATCTCTAACATGGTACAAACCATTAAGCTATGACACTACCAACTTAGAATCAAGACATACCTCAAGAGAGAGAATGCCATGTGAAATGGCATCCCATAAAAGCTCAATAATCGCACTATATTCAGCAACATTGTTTGAAGATGGCTATAAACATATGCCTCCTGAAGACAGTACCTAACCCATAGGAGTATAAATCACCTAAGCAGCAGAGGCTGAGTGTTGAGTGTGATGGCTTGCACCATCCATGAATCCTATGAAGGTGGAAGATTCCATTGACATCTGCCAAAAGAAACAGAAATTAATCACAAACATGATCACCATAAGAAAAAGACCTACCTATGCAAAATTGTACAATAATATACAATAACCAGCCTTGGATGAAAATCATGTATAGTAATTCTTGAGATAGATCCCATTTCTAGTCTCTGCCAAGGCCGTTCCCTCATAATCCACTAACTCATAAGCGCCCTTCTCTAACACATGTTTGACGACGTAAGGACCATGCCACATGGGGTTAAACTTTCCTACCCCCAAGGGTTCTTTCGGTTGATCCCACAAAAGGACCAAGTCTCCCTCACTAAACCTCCTTGGACACATAGATTTATCGTACTGGACCTTTACGCGATGCTTATTTACTTCTAGAGCCACCAAGGAATCTAGGTGCTGCTCATCAAGTTGCTCAAGGTGGACCAAATGCTCCTCTAATGGTGAAGTGTCTAGTAAGAGCTCTATGGATAGCTTCAAAGAAGGAATATCACACTTAACCAGCAATACTGACTCCACTCCATGTACAAGTTGATATGGAGAAAAACTCGTGGCAGTCTTAACAGTGGTTCTATAAGCCCACAAAACAGGATATAACATAATGTGCCAATTATTCTTGCTCTGTGTGATGGTTCGTTGGAGAATGGATTTGAGTGATTTGTTCACTGCTTCTACCTATCCATTCGCTTAAGGGTAGTAAGAGGAGGAATTCTCTTGCTTGTACCCTAACTTTAATGCCAACTCTTCCATGATACAATTCTGAAAATGTGAGCCATGGTTAGTGACAAGCTCTTTCGAAATCCCAAACTGAGTAATAATCTGGTTGAATATGAAGTGCACGGCTGTCTCAAAGTCATATTTAATTGTAATCATAGCCTCAACCCATTTCGTGAAGTAGTCAACAGTCACTATGATATGATGATGCCCCCCAGCTGAAGCTGGGTTGCAATCCATAAAATCAAGCCCCCACTTAGTGAAGGGACTGATGGTGATGATGGGATGTAATAGGGTAGGTTTTGAGCACATTATGTGCAAACACCTGGCAAGGGTGGAACCTCTTGATCGCATCAACACAACCCTTAAAGATCGACGGCCTGAAATAACCCGCTCTTAAGATTTTTTGGGATGTAGAAAGCCCAGATAAATGACCACCACATGCCCCTTTGTGGCAATCATTCAGCATGACCTCAGCCTCTTCATGAGTTAAACAATGATGTAAAATGGAATCTACCCCATGGCGATGCAAAGTGTTATCCACTATGAGGTAATTCTTAGACACGTGACATAATCGTCATCATTCATCCCATGGGAGGTGAGTAGGGACCTTCAATGCTTGTAAATATATAATGATATCCCCATACCATGGGTCTAAAGTTGAGATTAAGAAGATGTGCTCATCGATAAATGTATCTTCACAAACCAACTCCTTGGCCTCGCTTGGGAAATTGGATATAAGCTCCACAAAAATTAACGATTTCTTTGATTTTGCCGAAACAAACTTGAGATCGAATTCTTGCAATATGACAATCCATTTATTATATTTTCCCCCAATCATCCTTCGAGTGAGGATTAATTGAAATGGATTAACATGGGCTACAACCAAGGTCTAGAGAAGGAGAATATAATGTCTCAATTGTTGAACCACATGTACAGTAGCTAAGGAAAGCTTCTCCACATGGGAATAATGGATCTCTGTGTCGATAAGATTCCAGCTCAGATAGTATATGATATGCTCTTCAATATCCTCATCATCTTGAACCAAAACCATACCAACCATCTCCATGGATGCGGCCACATAAAGTAGAAAATCATGGCTATAGTTTGGGGGACTAATCACCGGGGCCAGTGCTAGGGATCGCTTCAGTGCATCAAAGGACTCCTAGGCTCGCTCATCCCAACAAAAGGTGGTGTCCTTCTTCAAAAGATGCATGAAGCCTCTAGTCAAATTGAAAAAACTGACAATGAATCTCTATAAGAAGTTCACCATGCCTTGCAAACATTGATGATGATGAATATTCTTTGGGGGAGACAACTGAAGTATTGCCTCAACCTTCAAAGGGTTGACTCTTATACCCTCTTTAGAAATGATGAATCCTAATAAGCGACCAGATTTCACACAAAAGGTGCACTTGTGAGGATTTAACCTAACCAAGTAATGGCAGCACCTTTCGAATACAAATCTCAAATGATAGGAATGACACATTCTCATACGAGAATGAGCAGCAAGGTCATCCATAAACACTTTGATAATCAATTTGAGATCATGGAAGATCAAGGTCATAGCCCGCTGAAAAGTAGCTCTAGCATTCTTAAGGCCAAAAGGCATTTTTTGATATGCAAAAGTTCCCCAAGGACAAATAAATGTAGTCTTATGTTGGTCCTCAGGTTTAATTTGTATCTGATTGTATCCGAAAAATCCATCCATAAAGGAAAAAACCTCGCTACCCACACACTCATCTAAAATCTGATCAATAAATGGTGTGGGGAAATTGTCCTTAAGACAGGCACGATTCAAATCACGGAAATCAGTACATATGCAGATCACTCCCTACTTCTTATCCACTGGAACAGGGTTTGAAACCCACTCCATCAAGGGAACGGGATAGATAAAACTGGCTTTCAATAGTTTCTCTATCTTTGCCTTAATCGCGGGTGCTTTCCTAGGATTCATTACACGCAAGCATTGTTGAATAGGATTAGCATTGGGATAAGTCTTAATCTCATGTTCAACAATGCAAGGGTCAATACCTGGCATTTCACTATAAGACCAAGCAAAGATATCACAAAATTCTTTAAACAACTCTGTGTATTCTTGAATCTCAGCATGGGAACATTCTACCCCAATATAGACATTCTCTATCCTTCCAAGATCATGAGAGATATTGATAGGAATCATTGGAGATATATTTTCTATGTTCCCATCAGCCATCGGACTAGGAGAGCTTAATGGAACCATGGGACTACCAATTCTCTCACTAAGAACGTCCCTAAAGTCCTCACGCTCCAAGTGGTCAAGCTCACGAAGAAAGTAAGATCTATGATGTAACCCTTCCCATGGTGGCTCAACTCCCGACATGGCCTAAATAATCGCTTCATCTAAAGGAAAAACACTATCAAGGTAGTCGTGAACGTGATAAGACTGTACTACCCATGTAGGAAGCACATATGGGTCCTCCTCCTCCATCCGTGAAGAGGAAGGACTAGGCTCTTCAACACCCTCAAGATTAGCTTGATAAGCTACCATAGTTGCAGGAAACGACACATATGTCACGATGGGCTCACTCGAAGTATTTGGTGTAGGAAGAATCCAAGGATCTTCCATATGACTCATGCGAAAAAACACTGATCTCACAGATGTCAAATCCTCACCAGAACTAGACCCTATCATAAGGATAGGTGCAGGACAACTAAAACTTCCCATGAGGTATGGATACATTCCCACACCCACACTCCCAATTTTCAGCTGAGAGTGCTCTAGAATCGGGATCAAAGCTCTCGAAAATGCTGTAACAGACGGATTCTTGAATGACATTTGATCAATTGTAACTATCTTCCCATTAAATGGAAAGCATACAACATGATATAGTGAAGAAGCTATGGCTTGCATACTGTACATCAAATTCCTACCCAGCAATATATTGTAGTCAAGGGGCACATCAATCACCTCGACCTCTATCGCAACGGTCTTCCCTCCCAAATGGACATTAAGGGAAGGAAGGATCCCATGCAGAATAAATGATTTCCCATCAAATGCAGTTAACATGGTCGCAAATTTAGACAAGTGAGGGGAACCTAAATCCTTACAACATGATAAATACATCACAGAAGCAACAACGCTTTTGTCAATCACAGTTCGCTTGACGGTCATGTTAAGATACTCTACATGAATCAAAAGAGACACATAGTAAGGCAAGCAAGGCTAAAGTTCTGTGGTTTCAAATTTAATCACGAAGGAAGAATTATCATCATTCACACCAAGGGAAGAAAGAAAAGCATTCCTTTGCAAAGGACAACTCTAAAGTACTTCTAGTGTAGACATCGCACAAGGAGTGTGGCCCAAATCCTCTACAATGGAATAGTTCTGGGTGGCTCAGGCATTAGGATTGTGCCCTGAACAATTAAGGACTCCCTTAGGAATTCAAGGTGCAACTTTAGGCTTATCCACAAGTTTTTCAATATGCAAAGGAGTCCCTGGTGGATCAGGTTCCTTTCCTGGGCTGGGTTGTGATGAACCATAGTCCTTCGCACGGGTCACAAATTTCACAGCACGCACCATGTTAATGCACCCATGACCACTATCCTCCAGTGGACCTTGATCACCACTAGACTAATCATGGGTCCTCGAGTTCATATTTTGATTGTGAGGTAAAGGGTTAGTCAGCACAGCTAGGCCATGCGCTTAGAATCTCAATGCTTCATTGATATGAGGGCACAAGTAAGTGAGGTGATCTTCCTTACACAATTTGCAAGGAAATTTAACCTTACGTTTAGCTTGCTTGTCCCCCCAGCATTACAGGAATTCTTGTCATTATTATTATTAGAATTTTCATTCCTATTCCCACCCTTACGATTATTCTTACCCTTCTTTTTATACCTTCCGAGCTGCTGGTTACCCTTCTGGTTTGACGATTGCACCGAAAGGACACTCACTGTTTGGGTGGGTTGGGATGAAGGGATGCCTTGTCCCGAAGTAGATTGATTGATTGACAATTAACTGAATTTTTTTGAAACTGAATCCACAGGTTTAGCACTCACACAACCAACAATTCCATCAGCATGTGGTCCAGGTTTAACTTTGGGGTCGAAACTAGAATGTAGGGCATTGGGAATAATCTCATATAACAAATCGGATTGAGCATAAATCAAATCCAATTTCTGTGACCTAAAAATGGCTTTTTCCTCATTTTTCACTCTGGATGTAGAAATGTCCTTCGTTATATAAGGCAATAACAACTTAAGGAACCATTCGAGGAGAAATTCCAGCAATATAAAGGCTTTAATCAACCTCTTTCGTCTATGCCACTCTTGGATATGGTCCAAGATATGTGTGGCTTTATCCTGTCGAAATGTCGACAATATTTCCATACCAACATCGTAACGCACTGGTAGCTGGAAGTGGTTAAGAAAAGTCATTGCTAGGTCATCAAACAAAGCGAATGCCCCCTAGGTAGCTCTATATACCATTTCGTGGCAGGCCCTATAAGGGTGCGTTGAAATAGCCTTAAACGGATCGAATCTTGGTGTAAAGAATTTGAAGAGCATCATAGGTGAAAGGTAGTAACATGTTTGCTTGGATCCTCTCTCAGTTTGTCCTCGAATTTGGGTATGTCTGAGGGAAGCTTAGTAGGGATAGCCGGCCAAGCCAGGTCATGAGCTACAGGATCGTTCATTAATCTCAACATGTCAGGAAGATTTAGCGTTGCGAGGAAAGGGAGCCTAGGATGAGTAGGTCGATGGACCGCTCCCTGATAGTTCTGATTCACATAGGTCTAGTTACCATAACCACCATGGCCTTGGCCATAGTGCCCTCCTCCCATTTGACCCATATAGGGTGGCATGGAAGCACCATAGTGTGGTGTACCTTGACTATTCAGAGCTACAAAGCCATAATTTAGAGAGTAAGCGGGTTGTTGATACCTGCACCCATAAGGTGAAGAACCCTATCCATACTGTGTCCCATAATAAGGTCCCTAAGTCATCGCATGAGATGTCCCATGAGACACTCCATAAGTAGGAATATACGCTTTGGAAGTAGGAATATGCATTTCGAAAGTAGGAATATATGCTCTAGAAGTAGTAATATGACCTCTAGAAGTGTGAAAATGACCTCCTAAAACAATGGGTAGTACATGAACCTAAAACACAACTGGTTGAGTAACAGCAGTACGAACATGACTCATAGCAACATTCTGGCCTGAAGGACCACGTGAATGAGGTGGAGTGTGAACATTCGAAGAACTAGGGATAGAGGACAAAGGGACCTGTGTAATTATTTATGTATTGTTCCCTATAGTCACTCATCTCGGATCTGGTATCCTAATATGATCACTAACCCTAGGCCTAGCAGGAATATGTGATGTAGCTTCCATCGTTGGGATGGAAGGTGCAATGTGACTTCTGCTCCCAAACCTCTCTGCATGGTAAGGAATGAGAGTTCCCCTAGACATAGTGTTAGGCTCAAACTCAGACTCAACATGAAATGTCAAATCATGTGTGGTAACACCAGACATACCATAACTACCATAACTAGTGCTCGCGGGTTCAAAATGAGTCTCATCATCTTCCGACATTCCATACCGATGATGCGTCAATGGGGGATCAATACTAGAGTAAGTAGGTCTATCATGAAAATTACCCATCTAATAAATTACACGACCTAACTTAGTCAAATTAGGTGAAGGATCATAGTTAGGAGTAAACTCCCTATCTTCCACTTGAATGGGAGAAGGTGGTTCAGGAATACCTTCAACATGGTCTCCCATCATGTGTGAATCAATGTGTGAAGTAGTCCACCTGGACTGTCTATTTCTCTCTCCCAAAGGAGGAGGAGATGTAGAAGGCGGAAGTCCTACTAAACGACAAGAACGATGAGGAGCCGCACCCAAATCCACAATGACACAAAAAATATAAAAGACTCTATAATTATGCAAACCCTAGGAAAGCTAACATGCATAGAGTAATCACCAATAAAATGTAAATCCAAACACAAGCAATCAAGGGTAGGATAAATGAGCTCTCGAATGAAGCAGGTATGTCTCGCCTAGGAGAGGCTTGAGACTCCCATACACAACAAGCAGAGGTATGTAACCAATTATTGTGGCCCTCAGCTTCAACACGTAAAGCGACTGTGTTGTCCAACCCTAACCTGGTTGGGACACCCACAGAATAAATCCTGAGAAGTACCCCCTCGATATCCTAGGTAAGGCCACTAAGGTCACCTCAATATAATCAATGCTCAGGCGGACAGTCATAGGTGGGATTGACCGTATGGGCAGGGTAGCAAAGCCTGAAACTCTCAAAAGAGCCCCTAGATACGAATACAATGCTGGAAATATCTCTGGTGCTACTCGGTTATGACTAGGGGTCATCCCAATCAATAACCACTCACACTGCCTCATGCTTAACTCCCTTTTGGGAGGAAGATTCTAAGAAACACTGGTTATACCAAGGAATTTCACACACTCACCTGGACAGGCACATACATGTTGTTGTTTAGTGGTCTTGGAGAATTTACCCATAATGAACTATTCCAAGACCCTAAAACCTAATCTTGTTGGTGAACCCTATCAAATAAAATAGTGTAGTTCATTTTAATTAAGTGTTTATTTTAATTGGCTTTATTACTCAAAAGAGGTATATGGTCATGCAACTAATGGAGTTATGACACAACATGAAGCAAAATGCACACCTAACAATCAATGCAAATGCATTGTGTCCATGAAAAATAGGGTATGCTACTACATGAAATGCACAATTTTCTTTGAATGATAGATGCAAGCTTTCCTATATGAAATCCTGACTAATACTCCAAAGAAAATCTAGTGCAAGTACTATGCAAAATGCAAGATGCAATGCATAATGATAAGGAAATATTTTTGGATTTTTTGAAATAAAAATGAGATACTGAAGCAAAAGAATGGTTCTACAACCCCCAGACTCTGCAAGCACACTAAAGAAACACTTAAGCAAAGTACTAAGGTAAAAGAAAAATAATGCACTAATCCCAAAACAAAAAATCGAAAATGAAATGACAAGAACATTCTTCAAAAAATAAATTTTACCCTAAAAAAAAATGTCTCTGGTCAGAAATAGGGGTGTAAACAGACTCTAGAAGTATCAAAGGAGACTCAGTAATCATGAAAATTTACCCAGCAACAATCCATCTTCCTCTAGAAGGAAAAACTAAGGGCATACGTGATTGTTCGCCGTAAACCCACGTGTGTACATAGAAATAGCAGTGAAACTCGTGTATATACGCGACTGTGAGTTAAAAAATTGTGTACATGAAGAAAGGTGCATAAAAATAAAGGAAAACAGACAAGCTGAGACAAACTTCACACCAATCAGACGCTACCAGGAAAACATGTCCCCAGACCCGATAGAGAAACAAAAGAAAAAGAGCAATTCAAAGTCATTGAATGCCGATAGAAAACCCCCAAAGGACAACTACTAGGAACTCCCCAGCGGAGTCGTCAATTCTATTACGAAGAGAAATTCCTATGGATTGGGGTACCACAATATATATCTTGAATCAAGAAATCAATCCTTTCTAATATGCAATAGAAATCAAATATCTAACACTAAAGGATCAGACCTCGTACCTTATTCCGGATGGTTGAAGTAGATCCCCGTTGAGCTTTCCAAATTCAGCTTGAATTGATGAATCACTTCCTCAACAACAAGTAAACAATACAAGAATACTATATATATTGGTGTTAGATCTATTCTAGCATATATAATCAACAATGTATAAACATTTGAAATCATCCATGGATAAAGTATTCATTCAAACATACATCATTGGACAGGAAAAGATATTTATATTAATATAAAATCAAAGATTACAATGAATACAACCTCTGTCAGCACACCTATGAATCAGAGAAATTGAATCCCCCACTTGGGCCTCCACCACCTCAATCCTCCATCTCTCGATAGCAAGCTCACAAGCAAAAGGAAAGCTTAGGAAGAACAAAAAAGTGCTCCAAGGGACAAAGGGATGCACACTCAATCACAAGTTCTAGCAACAATGGACTATAGTTTCTTTGCTCATAATTCTCTTATGCCTTCAATGTATCCAAAGAGTTCCTTGTATAGCTTTTCAAAGGGGTAATGAAAGGTTGAATCCGAGTGATCTCAAGGAATATGGAAGGCTAGGAGTCAACTGAGTTAGATTCATGTGAAGGAAAAATCCAAAAGGATTTAGATTTTGAACACATCCCGATGTATGCAGTTTTAGGGGTCAAACCCACGTATATATGCGATTAGGGGATTAAAATTCACGTGTATCAATTTTCACATATTTGTAGGGATGGTCTAGGAAACATCAAAGGACAAAAAATGGTCCAAGGGGTCTAAGGAGTCTATAGAGGGAAAAGGGAAGGCCATACAAGTGTGATTCACCTGGAGTGGTAAAATCAGCTATAACAAGTGTGACTCACCTGGAGTGGTAAAATCAGCTATGGATGGTAGAGGATTAGGTCTAGGATATGCAGAAGAAATGTAGCTTCAAGCATTGTAATAATTTCTCTGGGTTCATCTATTATGAATCAATTCAATTTTCTTCCCAATTCTTGTTCAATGTTTTACATTAAGTTTCATGTTTACATAGAATTGGTAGGAAATGAGATCTAACCTATATTTCTTAAATACATTTTTGTAGGATAGTAGGAAGTATTTTGTGGTGAGATTTACAAGTGTGAAGGAGATTCAAGGAGCTGCAAGGACAACCATCAAGAAACTCCATCAAACTTCAAAGCTATAAGAGGTATTCTCCTCCCTTCCTCTCCTTCTCAAAATCCATGAAAGAAGGTTTAATATCTTAGTATTATTGTGCTAATTGGGTTGTTTTTAGTCGATTGGGCTTCAGCCACCCCATAGAAATATGAGAGTAGGATATAGCTTCAGCTATAGAATTCTCCACTAAGAAATTGGTGACTCCACTGGGGAGAGTGGGGTTTTTCTCTTAAAACTAGTTTTCTTGATTTTTTCCCCTTGTTTGGGTGTTTCTTACCTTTTAAAATCTCTTAATGCAGTCTTGAAATTTGTCTTTAGATGCTTTAGTTTAGTTCTGGAATCTAAAACTGACCTAGATCGACCTTTACACAGCAAAATTTTGAAAGATTTGGACGGGAGCTTGGATTTATTGGAATCATGTGAGTATAATATATATACACTCACATGTTCCCTAAAAAACATGTAGGTTCAAGCTAGTAAATCCATTTATTCCTTGGAAATACGCAGGTTCAGGTCATACACACTCTTGTATGGTGTAGAGTCTAGTATTTGGGCATAAAATCCTCATTTCTTGTCTATTTTGAGTGATTGTTTTTTCTATGGAAATATTAGGAAACCCTATAATTGATTCAAAATATAATTGCATCTATGTTTGTACAATATTTGAGTATTTGTTAAGATTTTAAATATTTGTGTGCTTACAAGCTTGAAAATTGCCAAAAAATTGTCAAAAAATAGGAAACACAAATCATTGTTTTAGGCCTATATTTAGGGATGATTTTGAACTTTGAAAACTTGTAGATGATGGTAGATACATGTTAGGATATTTTTTGAAGAATTTAGCATCGTTTTCCCTTGAATTTGGGAGCCTTAGAAACCTCCTTAAAAATCTAGGAAAATCACATTAATTAGTAGTTTTTTAGTGTTGTTCAAGTTTTTCTTTAAAAAGAATGATCAGGTTTGAAGGTTTAGGAAATATTTATCATTCAGGTCCTTTATTTTATTCTTAAATGTTTCAAATTTTGTCTAATTTTGTCCTTCTAATCACATGTTTGCATAAGGAAATTGTTGAAAAATGGAAGTCCATGACAGGTTGTTTCAATTTATGAACCTTTAGGACATGAATTTTGAAGTCACATGAACTGGGTGACCTAACACACATATTTAAATCACAACTAAAACACATTTAATACCATTAATTAAATAAAACTCACTTAAATTCTCAAAAATACAGAACGATCACTTAAGATTAGTTCAAACACACAGAGAAGACCTTGTTCGTTATTTTAAAATTCTTGATATAAGTTGTGTTCGAGCCCTACACATCTTCACTCACAGCTTTAGTCAATATTGAGAAATAAAAATAGTGATCCTAAGTGTAATAGTCTAGTATTATTTTGAGCAAAATTCTGAGCCATGTGTATCCTCTTCACACGCACCTTTGGGTGGTCCTGTGAGAGAGAAACAAGGATCTAATGTGTAATAGTGTAGACTTTGTTGTTGAAGCATATCTTTTATGAGCTATGTGCATCCTGTTCACTTGCACTTTTGGGCAGTCCTATGAACACGAAATCGAGATATCAAGTGTAACAGGTGATCAGACCTGAAATAATTATTTCAAAGAAAAAACAAGTTGCTACATAAGCCTCAAAGGCTCATTAAAGCTTTTGGATCACCCTTTTGAACCAATTTAATATTTTACTCGATTTAGGGATATTTGGTTTTTTAAAAACATTTTGGAAAGTTGGAAATACTGTGAGAAACCTGGTGTAATAAATAATGAAAATGAACAATATAATGGAAATAGAAAAACATAGAAGGAAGTTTACTAATTGCAGGCCACTTCGAGGGGGAAATCTCCTTTAATCAAGATCAATACAAATAACTCTTTGATACCTTCATTTGCAGCAACACTTACTTATATACTAAGTCTAATATAAACAACTATTACTCCCCAAGAATGCGGGATAATACAATATACTCACGGGATGACTTACAAAGCATATGCGTCCAGCAACAATATACTTAACAAAGTAAAGATAAGGGTTGCAATGGGTTCTTAACATCCCCTCCATCTTAGAAAAGCGTTGTCCTCAAACCTTTAGATGTGGAAATTGTTGTTGAATGTAAAGAATTGGTTCCCTTGTACCATCCTCTGGTTGCATGTCATGCCACACAATCAATACCTCTATGATGGATCAAGAGTGAAGCTGAAGAGTGCTCCTATTAAGGATGGTCGTCAACTTGAAAATGATGGATCATTCAATATCTAGTTCCAGTAAGAAATTTTGTGCTCTGATGTTGGTGCCAGTAAATTTCTTGATACAAGAGACATGAAATACATGATGAATGTGAGAAGAAGGAGGAAGTTCCAATTTATAAGCAACAAACCTAGTCTTCTGGCGAAGCTTATAAGGCCCATAGAATTTGGAGCCATATTATGACTCCCTTCAAGTTTCAGGAAGGATTGTTTGTAAGGCTACAGTAGAAGAAAAACCATATCACCAACTTGAAAAGTGTGCTCAGAATAGTGGCCACTGGCTTGGTGTTTCATTCAGTTTCTTTCCATGTGAATATTTTTCTATAAAATGTGAAGAATATGATCTTAGTTTCAGAGAACCATGTCAACTCCCTAAACTGGTAAACTATTGAGGGGGTATGGAAGGATTACTGGCAATGCCTAGCCATAAAATACTTCATATGGATTCCTTTTAGATACATTATGGGAGGAGGTATTGTACCACCATTCAATGAGAGGGAGCCACTTTTCCCAATGATTTTGTAGTTAATAGGTGAATAAAGGAAGATAAGTTTCCAAACATTTTTTGATAACTTAATTCTGACCATTTGTTTGTGGGTGATACCTTGAAGTCATCTACAGTTTGGTCTCAGTGTGGAGAAATAGTTATGTCCAAAAATCAATTGTGAAAGTTTCATCACAGAAGGTATGGGCCATGAAAATTTGTGCGACTAAGAAGGTGGCATATGGATGGTTGAGGGCACAAAAATGACTATCTTTCGAGAGGTGATCAACCACAACCAATAGAACTATAATCCCTCCATATTTAGGGATCTGTTCAATGAATTCCATAAAGATATCTGGCCAAACCCATTTAGGGATGGGCCTGATGTTGGGAGGGTTGCTTCCAAGAAGGAGCGGAATATGATGGTCATCTAGTCTTGAAGGTGGAAATCCCATTGGTTCAGAAAATACACATGCATATCGATCCAAAATTTATTGTAGAGCCAAGGTAGTCCTCGATATCATTGATGGTTTCTGAATAGAATGGACCTGAGCGATGACACCATGTGAATTCTTCTTAAGGCGATTTTCCATGAAATGTGAACTGAAGATATTGAGAGACCCTGGTTGTAATCCTTTCAATGTTGTTTTTTTCCATTGACTGAAAACTGCATCCAAAGTTCAGTAAAATAACATAAGATGGGTCCAAGTGTGTGTAACCATTGAGTTCCCAAAATCACATCACATCTAGCTAAGGGTATGGTAAACATGTTAGAGTGCAATTTATAATCTCGAGTAAAGATACACATTTTGTGACACTTTCCTTTCCAAGGTAAGGTGCCCCCATTGAAAATCATGACTTTAAATCTAGAATAAGGACGAACAAAATAATTAACGTGTTTGGCGATCTTAGGGTCAATGAAGTTCTAGGTGCTACCGGAATCAATGAGTATTGTAACATGGATCTTCTTGAAGAAACCCTTGACACTCATGGTTTGTGGGTTGGTGGCTTCAGTTAATGCATGGAGATATATCTTTGAGTGGTATTCATGAGGAAGAGGGTCAACAGATGGTTCCTGAATGTCGAACTGATCATCTACCAGATCTTGAGTAGCTTCAAATATTTTAGGTGTGGGTGGAGAAGCCACATCCAAGAGATAGAGATTTTTCTCAGCACATCGATGTCCCTAGGTGACTATCTCATCACAACTATAACAAATCCAATTTTCTCTATGTTCTCATATCTCGATATCATCCAACATATTGATAGGAGTAGTGTTAGGAGTTGGGGTGATTGGGGATCTTAGGGAAACCATATTTTTGAATGGAACAAAAGTGTATTGGGATTGTTTTTGAGTTATGATCTTGTCCTCTACCAGCTTAGTCAACCCTAGGTCTTCCATCATTTTGTTGGTGAAAAACATTTTAACCTAATATCAGATTGTATCCTTCACAACACTGATAAAACAACTCTTGTAGAATGCATCCAATAAATGTTCTATGAGATTGGCCAATTTCTCAAATTTTGTCTGACACTCTCTCACAGTGTCAGTCTGGAGAAGTTTAGTGAATAATCCTATGAAGTCATAAAAATCACTAGGGCCAAATCATTGCAAAAGGAGTTGGAAAAAATATGTGGCTTTGCATGATCCTTGATGTACCAACATAACCATTGAAGGGTTGCATGATCCAAATGAAAGGATGTAAGTGGGACTTTGGTGACATCAAAAGTGTTATGTAGATTGAAGTATTGTTCTTCCATTTATATCTATCCATTTGGATCATCACCATTGAAGCGAGGGAAATCAAGCTTCAACCCATGAAAGTTGTTGGAAGAAGAGAACCTAGTGTCTGCAGAATACTAAGGCTATTTGGGGTGCTAATGGATGAATACTGAAGATGGAGGCCGAGAAATTTTTTATCCTGATCTTCAAGTTTGTACTTGAGGGCGGAAAGTTTGTCTTCCATTTTTTTTTTGCTATTGCACCAGTGATAGCCATGATTTTTTTTTAAACCTAGAATTGATTTGTGACATCTTTAGATAGATGCAATATACTATTTTTCAACTAGAAATATACATGGACTGAAAGTATGTATGTTTTCCTAAAGTTTCAGTGGAGTCACTCGACCACCAATGTTGTCTAACGGCTTGCGTATTGGGGGAGCACCCCTCACTCCACAGCTCAAATAAAACTAATAATCACTTTGCCACAAACAATAGCTCTTGGCTTACCTCACGAATGGGAACTAGTCAATCGGGTAGGGGTCATTTCCCTTTTCTCTTGGAAGGTCCTCTCAATGGCGATCTACTTCAGGGTTCCCATGGTAATCCTCATAATGAATTTTTGGGTTATGCCCAAGTACTTCCTAAAGTTAAGCAAAGAGGAATTATTCCCTGGTCTGAACTTGCAATTGAAATGAACAATACAATTGCAAAGAAGAATCACTATTGCAATAATAACATTGTTGGGAAGCATTGTAAAAGGATGAAATTCTACTCAGCAAGCAAAAAAACTGTAAATAGAGCTAGGATTTTGATACAAAAATTTTAAAATGAGCATAACTTTGTCTAAATCACTCAAACTCACTATTATAACCTGTTTCTGGAACTAGAAAAACCATTTTGCATCTACCCACCTAATCAGAACAGAAATATGGGGAGCCGTTCAAATGATTTTCGCTCTACAATTTCCGCGTCCGTCACAAAAAAAAGCTGATTTTAAATCAGCCATATCTCCACATTCAGTACTCCAAATGAGATAATTTTTTTTAAACTACCTATTTTTTCAAGAGGAATTTCGATTGCAACTTGTTTCTTCTGAGTCTGCACAAAAATTTTCATAAATTGATCTAAAAGTCGCTGCCCAATTTTACCCTCTCTTTTTTTGCCAAAAATAGGAGAAGAAAAATTTTTCCCACATGTTCCAAGGAAAGTGCTCTCATGCCATTTTTGAGAAACCTGCTGCAATAATGAAAATGCATGATATAATGGAAATAGAAAAACACAGAAGGAATTTCATTAATCGTAGGTCTCTTCGAGCGGGAAACCTCTTTTAAGAAAGCTCAACAAAAATAATTGTTGGATACCTTCACTGGCCTCAACACTTACTTATATACTAAGTCTAATCTAAACAACTATTACTCCCCATGAATGTGGGATATTATAATATACTCATGGGATAACTTACAAAGTATATGCATCTAACAATAATATACTTAACAAAGTAAAAAGAAGGGTTGACATGGGTTCTTAACATCCCCTCCCTCTTAGAAAAGCTTTTTCCTCAAATATTTAGATGTGGAAATTATTGTTGAATCTGAAGAATTGGTTCCCACATAACATCCTCTATTTGCATGTCGTTCCACATAATTAATACCTCTGTGATGGATCGAGAGAAAATCTAAAGAGTGCTCCTACTGAGGATGGTTGTCGACTTGAAAATCGTGGATCCTTCATTATCTAGTTCAAGTAAGACAATTTGTGCTATGATTTTGGTGCCAATAACTTTCTTGAGACAAGAGACATGAAATACTAAGTGAAGGTGAGAAGAAGGAGGAAGTTTCAATTTATAAGAAATGAACCCAATCTTCTGACGAACCTCATATGGCCTAAAAAACTTCGGAGCCAGCTTATGACTCCCTTTGAGATTCAGGAAGGATTGCTTATAAGGATGCAGAAGAAGAAAATTCTTATCACCAACTTGAAAAATACGCTAAGAACAGTGGCGATCAGCTTGGTGTTTCATTCAGTTTCTTGCCATGTGAAAACTCTCTTGTAAATGTGAAGAATCTGATCTTGGTTTCGGGAAACCGTGTCAACTTCCTGAACTGGTGAACTTTTGTGGTGGTATGGAAGGATCACTAGAAGTTCCTAACCATAAAATACTTCATATGGATTCCTTTTAGATACAATATGTGTGTAAATTAATTCCAAGCTGTAGATCAATTACACTCACAAATTTACTAGTCAAACATGCAATATTCCACAAAAGGAGAGTGAATATGGAGCATAACACAATCATGTATTGAATAAGTGTACATAATCCAAACTCATAAAGTGATAGGATGTCCAAATATATTATTACATCATATATTTGAAAGCATAAGGATGATATTCGATTTGGACAAAAAGCAGGCTTACTAAACTAGTCAAAATCCCCCATAGGTGCATAAATCACTTCGCTAATATGTCAAGATGCTCACGAATTGGCTGAGTTAGATGTAACAAATTATAAGTGATGGAAAGTGATGAGATCCATGCTTTTGTATGGAGAAAAATAAGGAGGATCGGTAAGGAAAAAAACAAGAAAGTTACTCCTATACTAGCTTTTCCCTTTTTCCTTAAAACTACTAAAAGCAAGGAAACTTTTAGAAAAAGAAGAACTCAGATTTTTCCATTCTAGAATTATTGCATGGTTGTCAGAATATTTCCTAGGATGTTTCTAAAATTCTCCTTAATTTTTTTTTAAGCATTTGTTGAATTCTAGGTGCAAGTGGATGCCAACTAGCATAGTAAGGAATCTAGGAATAAGACAAAAATGATTAATTAATGTCAAATATGGGTAACTATGGGTTTGATTATTATAACACCCCCCCTTAATCCTGAATTTATGTAAAATATAATAAAAAAAATAGGTCCTAGAAACAAGTATTAGTCACCCTTTACATACTTCTTGTCCATACAACCAAGGAAAGAGGAAAAAACCTGGTGGGAAGATCCTCCATTAAACATGGACACAAAACAAATTTTTTGGAAATATTGTTATCAATCATTCTTCACCACATGAACATAAATACAAAATAGTTATTTTAGATTACTGAAGGTCTTCTCATATACCACTTTGGTGAATATGACTACTACTTGCTTTGAAGATGTGCAGTAGAGTAGAGAAATGGTGCCATCGTGCACAACCTCTATGATATAGTGCATATGGATATCAATGTGATTGGTTTGTTATATTTGAAATGGATCAATAGAGATTTGAATGGTGCTTTGAATATAAAAATAGATGATAGTGGAAGTATCTAATTTGATCTCACATTCTCCAAGTATCCCATGCAACCACAAACATTGAGTAGCTGCATTCACAGCTCCTCTATACTCTGCCTCTATAGATGAGAGTGTTATGGCACTCTGCCTCTTACATGACCATTTGATTGGTCCATCTGCAAGAATGAACACAAATCCTGAAGTATACTTTCGATTTGTTTTGTCACCTTCCCAATCACTGTCAATAAATCCAACTAGTTCTAAGTCAGATGTTGTTGCATAAAAACTACCATGAGTTCTTGTTCCTTGAACAAAATTCATAATTCTTTTAATTTATTTCCAATGGATTTCATGAGGATATTACATGTGTCTATAAGCCACACTAAATGCATAATATATGTCAGGTCAAGTATGTGTAAGATAAAGAAAACACCCAATCAACTTCCTATACAATGTATTATTTACCATAGGAGAAGAACTTGCTTCTTCAAGCTTAACTTAAGAAAGGCATGGAGTCTTGCTTGGATTGCAATCCTCCATGTTGAACATGTTGAGAATATTTTAAGTATACTTGTACTGGGGAAATTTGATTCCATGTTGGGATTGATAAATTTCAAGACTCAAGAATTGACTCAACAATCCCAAATCTGTCATAGAAAAGGCATGGTTCATTGCATCCTTCAAGGAGGCAATCTCTTTCTTTGAACTTCCTGTTATCATTAGGTCATCCACATACAAAAAAATAATCATTGAATAACCATGTATCAAATTCAAATAGACATTCAGATCATACTTTCATCGAAAAAAATTCTGTGATAGCAGAAAGCCATCAATCTTGGCACACCAAGCCATAAGGGCTTGTTTTATCCCTTACAATGATTTCTTTAACTTGCACACTAAAGATGGATTATATAAAAAACCTTCTAGTTTCTACATATAAATATATTCTTTAATATATCCATGTATAAAGGCACACTTCACATCCATGTGATGCACCCCCCATTTTCTTGAAGTTATAATGGTTAAAGTTAGCCTTATGGAGTCCATCTTTGCCACTAGTGCAAAGGTATCGTTGTAAGAAATACCTTGAACTTGTGAGTATCCATTAGATACCAATATTGACTTATATTTAAAAGGTGAAACATCAACAACAAATTTTGTTTTAAAATCCCACTTACACTCTACTAGTTTTCTCCCATGGGGAATATCCACTAGTTCCCATGTGTCATTCTTCTGGAGCGAGTTGTATTCTTCCTTCATGGATATTTTCAATATTGGATAGTCTGATGCATATTAATATGTATGAGGTATATATTCAACAATCAAAAAACACTTCTCATCAAATAATGGATCTTTCACACAAAGGGAATTCTCAAATTGAGATCTAGTTCTCCTAGTGTCACTAGGATCCCCAACTAGTTCCCCAGCTGCATGAATGTCCTTAATTACCATTTTTGTCTTGTAGGAATATTAGGATATGCATTTATATCATCAGTATTAGACATATCATGATCATCAAAATCGTTAGTCTCTTCACTTGCAATCAGTGGGTAAGATGACTCTCCAACTTCAACTACTACTAAAGGCTCTTCTTCAAATTGAACACTCCTTTCAATAAAGGATTTTTTAGTGATAAAGTTGATCATATTGTACCCTTTTGAATATTTATACTGAACAACAAATAGGGACTCTTGGATTTTGGGTTGCAAGGCCTTACTCTTTTCAGTTGGAATTCTAGCCTAAGCCTCTGAGCCAAAAATCCCAAAATGGGTCATATCTGGCTTATGCCCCCTCTAAGCTTCAAAAGAAGTAACATCATCAAGTTTATTGTGAGGCACACTATTCTGGATATAGGATGCACATTTTATTGATTCATCCCAAAACTTTAGTGGAAAATCTTTAGACTCCATCATACAAGTTGTCATCTCCTTGAGTGCTTTATTCTTCCTCTCAACAACACCATTTTGCAGAGGCGTGTAAGGAATAGAATGTTGCATCTAGATACCTGAATATTAAAAATAATGGATGAAATAAAACTTGAAATAATCACCACCATTTTCATATATGAGGATCTTGAGTTTCCTCCCAAACCGGTTCTCAACCAAGGCTCGAAAGACCTTGAAGAGGTGAAAAACAACAGACTTGTGTTTTAGGAAGTAAACCAAAAAATACAATTCATATATGAAGGTTAGGGCATATTTGGCTTGACTCATGGACATACGAGGAAATGGACCAGAAATTTCACTATGGATTACCCCAAGGGAAGCATAGGTTCTCTCATGACTAGCTCCCTCATACTTGTGCTCTAGGTGTTTTCCTAGGATGCAACCTTGGCAGACTCCCCTAGAAAACTTGATATTTGGTAACCCTATCACCATGTCTTTGAAACTCAAATATGAAATATAATTTTAGTTAAGATGGCCAAATATCTCATGCCAAAGCTTGATTTTTTCATTAGCATGAGTGAGAAGAGCTAAGGGGTCTGAGAAAGGTAGGAAATGGAAAAACTTGTATACCTTCAAATTGTGATCCACAACACCCTTTGCTATGATTTTACCATTCAAAATATCTGTGATTCCAACTTCATTGGGAGAGAAGATGAATTTCTTAAGAGACCCAGTGTGGGTCATCTAATACACTAACAAGAGGTTAGCAACAAGACCCGGGACATACAACACAGCATTGAAGGAACCATGGTCAAGATCAATCCTACCCTTCCCCAAACTGTTAGGAAAAAAGTCATCTCCCAAAACAAATTTTGGACCTTTCCAATCATCAAGAGAAGATAAAGTATCTCTTTTCAAAACCATGTGTCTAGAAGCTCTAGAATCAATGATGAATTCAGAGGATATTGAAGTGTTGGAAACCAAGGAATGTACTCTCTCCTTGTCATCTAAATTTTATCCTCCTTCACTCTTGTTTGTGCATTCAAGAAGGGAGATGTTGATCTTCTCCAGGAGTTAGGTCAACATGTCAATTTTATTTTTCATACAAGAGTTCTCGGGATGATAGCCCTTACTACAGTATACACACTTGCTCATTTCTCCTCTGTTCTTATTCTTCTCGAAGTTCTTCTTGGAGCCCAAGGGCTCATCTTGAGACTTTGACTTGTATCTCTTTTGCTCAGGTGGATTTTTGGCTTTTTATTTCCTTTTGAATCCACCCTCGAATCTCTAGAAACCAAAGCTTGGCCTTTGGAAGGTTTGATGGTTCTCATCATTGCCAATTTATCTTTCTCCTGGGTGAGGGATTCCATGAACTTATCAAGCTTAGGAATCTTTCAGGCACATGCTATCAATTTGGTGGCATGGAGGGTTGAAAATATCACTGAGTAGTTAGGACCAAAATTTGAAAGTATGGTCAAGACTAGTTTCTCTTCCTTCTTTTCGATTCCACATTGTTTTAACTATAGAACAAGGGACTTATACCTAGAAAAGTAGATTTGCAATTATTTGAAGCTACTGGGACTCAATGAGATCAACTATTTCTTGATTTGATGTCCTCTCATTTCATATTTATTTCAAAAAATATCTTCAGTCTTCTCCCAAAGCTCATTTGGTGATGTCAATCCATCAATATGGAAGAGGAGGTCTCTTGAAATGCTCAAGCACAAAATACCATAGGTTTCATCCCTCCTATTGTGCCATGTAATTTTCTTTACAACTACATTGGGATATTCTTATGTTTCCATGGTAACCATGTACATGAATTTGTTAATCAACAAAATCTCCATCTCAGCTTTCCATTCAAAGAAATTGAATGGAGTCAAGATGATCCTTTGAGATTGGTCCATATCTCATCAACTATTCCCTTCAACCAATCGAATGTGCTCCTAGTCAGTGATGTAGAACCTGAAATAGCAATATGGAAGAAGAGAAATCAATATACAAAGGCTCTGATACTATGTGGAAGTTAAGCTGAAGCTATAAATCAATTAGACTCACAAAATTACTAGTCAAACATGCAAAATTCCACAAAAGGGAGACTGAATATGGAGCATAACAAAATGATATATTGAATAAGTGTACATAATCCAAACTCATAAAGTAATAGGATTTACAAGTATATAATAGTACATCATAGATTTGAAATAATAAGGATTCTATTCGATTTGGACAAAAAGAAGGCTTACTAAACTAGTCAAAATCCCCCATAGGTGCATAAATCACTTTCCCAATCTTTCAATATGCTCATGAATTGGATGAGTGAGATGTACCAGATGATAAGTGATGGAAAGAAATCATATCCATGATTTTGGATGGATAAAGAGAAGGAGGATGGTTAAGGAAAAAACAAGACAGTTACTCCTAGACTAGCTTTTCCCTTTTTCCTTAAAACTGATAAAAGTAAGGAATATTTTAGAAACGCAGAACCATGATTTTTATATTATGGAATTACTGTATAGTTGTCAAAATATTTCCCATGATGTTTCTAAAGATCTCCTTAAGCCAATTTTAGCATTTGTTGAATTCTAGGTGCAAGTGAATGCCAAGTAGCATAGTAAGGAATCTAGGAAACTAGGAATAAGACAAAATGATTAATTAATGTCAAATATGGGTAACTATGGGTTTGATTATTCTAACAATATGGGAGGAGGTATTGTACCACCATTTAGCGATAGGGAGCAACTTTTCCCAATGATGTTTTTGTTCAAAGGTGAAGCAACAAAGATAAGTTTCCAAACAGTTGTTGATAACTTCAGTCTGACCATTTGTTTGTGGGTGATACCCTGAACTGATCTGCAATTTGGTGTTAGTGAGGAGAAATAGTTCTGTCCAAAAATGACTTGTGAAAGTTGCATCGCGGAAGAACTAGGCCATGAAAATTTGTGCAACTGAGGAGGTAGCATATGGATGGTTGAGGGAACAAAAATGACTATATGTGGAGAGGAGATCAACCACAACCAAGATCACTATATTCCCTCCATATTTAGGGATCCTTTCAATGAAATCCATCGATATATTTGGCCAAACCTATGTAGGGATGGGCCTGATGTTGGGAGGGATGCTTCTAGGAAGGAGCAGAATACGATGGTCATCTGGTCTTGAAGGTGGAGATACCATTGGTTCATCAAAGACACATGCATATCAATCAAATATTTGTTGTAGGGCCAAGGGAGTAGTGGAGACCATTGATGGTTGCATTTGAATGGAATGGAGCTAAGCGATGACACCATGTGAATTATTATTAAGGATATTTTCCAAACGACATGAACTAATGATGTTGAGAGACCTTGGTTGTAAGACTGTCAATGTGTGTTTTTTCCCATTGACTGAAAACTGCATCCAAAGTTCAGCAAAATGCCATAGGATGGGTCCAAGTGTGTGTAACCATTGAGTTCCCAAAATCATATCACATTCGCATAAGGGCATGGAAAACATGTTAGACCGAAAGTTATAATATCCAATAGATATATGCACATTGTGACACTTTACTTTGCAAGCTAAGGTTCCCCCATTGACAATCATGACTTTAAAGGTAGAGCAAGGATGGACAAAAAAAAATCCTCTTTGGCGATCTTAGGGTCAATGAAGTTATGGGTGCTTCCAGAATCAATGAGTATTCTAAGAGGGATATTCTTGAATAAACCATTAACCCGCATGGTTTGTGTGGTGCTGACGCTGGCTAATTCATGGAGAGATATCTCTGGGTGGTCATCATCAGAAAGAGGGTCAACAGGAGGCAGTTGAATGTCAACCTAATAGTCTACTGGATCTTGAGAAGCTTCACAAATTTCAAGTGCGGGTGGAGAAGCCACATCCAAGAGATAGATCTTTTTCTTAGAACATCGATGTCCCCATGTGACTATCACATCACAATTATAGCAAATCTCATTTTCTATATGTTCTCGCATATAAACTTCATCCAAATGCTTGATAGAAGTGGTGTTGGTAGTTGGCATGATTGGGGGTCTTGGAAAAACCATATTTATGAATGGAACAAAAGTGGATTGGGAGTGTTACTGAGCTATGATCTTGTCCTCTGCCAACTTAGCTAACTCTAGGGATTCGACCATTGTTTTGGGGAAAAATGTCTTTACCTCACATAGGATTGTATCCTTCATACCATTGATAAAACAACTCCTGTAGAATGAATCTGTGTTATTCACCTGAATGGCACCTCTCCGTCCAAGTGCCGACATCCCTCATGTTGGCACACAAAAGTAAATTTATGGATTGAGGGTTGCCTAAAACACTATAGATGGGCTTCTTAAGAACTACATTCATCATCCATCCAGCTGGTTATTTTTTCCCTTTTAGATATGTCAAGTCATGTACGTGACTCTTTAGATATGCAACTCCCGTGTTGTACGTGAGTATCGGTTGTTGCATCTCGCATACAGATGTGTACGCAGGTTACCCTTAGAGAAACTCACATGTCATATGCGAGTTTCCAGTATTGATACCCACATACATGTCCCTTTGACATTAAAAATAGAAACATGTGATTACTTGAGATTATTTAAGCACTTAACCTTAATCACCTTAACTATCTCAACCTCCTCAACCTTCGAAACTGCCTTATTTCACCAAGTATAAATACAGCCTTAGGGAGGGTGTTAGGGATATACACTTGGAGAGCAAAGTTATGCTGGTGGAGTTTATATAGAAGTCTTTGGAGCAGTGGAACTCATAATCCTTTGGTTGCAGAGGAGTCCTTATCTCAGGCGTTGGGTTGTAATCTGAACTATTTCATTATTGTTAATAAAGAGAATCCTTCTTCCATATGTGTCTTGAATGTCTCTCATATATTGTGGTTTGATAAATATTTATGTTTCAGCATTTTGTATATGATTTATCTAACCCATTTATATATATGTATCATCTTGTATCTGGAAGATTGAATCTTGACAGGTGAAGGAGAAGCAGAGTAGAAGAGGACAAGCTAGGATCAACCGTCGTGTATCAAGTGAGTCTTTTCTATCCTCCTGTTTCCTTTACTGCACTCTAGAGTCGATTTCCTGCAAGTTTCATGAGTATGTTGGTAACCCCAGACCTTCGGTTATAAGGTGTTTATTCCTGTACAATAGAACTGGTGACTCCGCTGGGGAGCCCAGAATGCTGTAGGTTTTTTTCTATCATCCCTGACCAATATTTGCTTTGAATTTGGTGTGCTTTTTTATCCTAGTTCATACTTAGTACAGTGTTTGAAATTCTTGTGGATTTTTCTTATTTTTTGAGAAAAGTTTTGTACCTGTACACGGGTTTATTTTCTGCACAGTCGCATACAAAGGTTCCCATACGTAGGTTGCTCTCTTGGACAGTCACGTACAGTACTCGAGTTGCCCTTATATACAGTCGCGTACAAGCCTGGAAATATGGATTTTTTAGGATTGGGTTTGCTTGTCCCTCTCTTTATGTAATTCCTATTTGTTAGTTGGCTTTGTTTATGAATATTGTGCTGTTTGTTTGAAGTCCTTTGGTGACCACACTTTGTGCTTTTTCTAAAGCCCTTGGGTTTCTTTTGCTTGGATTATTTTCTGTTTGCATGTTGAATTAGCTTGGCCTGTTTGGGTTATAGGGTGAAGTGTCTCTATCCAGATCAGTGATCAGGGTCTTAGGAATTGTTTTTACAGTTTGTCTTTTGATAGTGGTTGGTTGTCACTTACCTTTTATGCATTTGCAGTGATTTTTGTCATTGTGTATACCCAAGCTGAAGGTTCCTAGTCTTCCTTTGTTGGTTGTTTCTTGGTTCTGATAGCTTGTTTAACTTCAGTTTGTTGTTTTTATACAGTTGATTAATTCCAAGTTTACTCAAGTTTAGTGCATTTTAGGTGCATGGTAGAGTTTGAGCAAGTTTAAAAGTGAAAAGAAAAACATTGTTAAGCTTTTGCATAAGTAGTTTTCATTTCAGTTTTAAAATATAATCTCAAAAACTACAAAAATATAGGCTTAGTTTATTTTATCCTTTGCATTAGTTCATCAATATATATTTACAAAAAGAAAAACAAGTTTGCTTTAATAGTGGTAATTTGCTTTGAAAAATACACCTTTACTTTTATTTATTTCTTATTGAGTCAAAAACACCATAAGTGCATCACTCCATTTCCTTCTGAGTAAGAAATAACCCTTTAAAATGAACGTAATAATTAAAATTTACTAGTAATTTTTTGTTTTTAGGGACCTTTCACCTACTAGCTTAGGTTAGAATTTTGGGATAGGAAGTGTAAACTTCCCATAAGTTTTAAAATTCAGACGTAGTGGACCTTTCTTTAGGTAAATCCTTGACTTTATTGATTGTATCTGGGAAGCTCCTATGAAACGAGAGTCAAGCACGAGGCCATGTGGAGGCATTGGATAGAGGAGATAACCCTCCAAATCCTTGTCAAAATGTAAATTAGGACTTTTATGCGTCTGGGGATTCTATCCTAGACAGAGTTTCGGGCTCAGCTACCCTACCCATGCGTACGAGTAAGGCTTGCGACTGTCCCCCCAGACTGTTGGTATAGTTAAGGTAGCCTTTAGTCTCTTGACATTTAGGGTTCATACCTAGGTAAACCAGAAGGCTATTTTTGGTTCACCTTGAACGGGCTTGGAAGGTAACCCTTGTTGTAAGTGTAGGAGGGCAGTTGGGTGATTCCTCTGCTTGTGCCTAAGAACCACTTCAAGGATGCCAAGTAATCGTTCATTAAATTTCTTCGGGAAAGTATATCTTTCACCCTTGTTTGATTGTTTGAGGATTTAGGATATTTTTAATGTATGCTTTGTGGTTTTGCCTATGTTTAGTTGGCCTTACGGTGTGATTTGTCAAATTTTCAATCATGGAGGAACAACCTATTAGAAGGTCAAGAAGGTTGAGAAACCTTCCTCCTATCATCACATTGGAGCCTCCACCTCCACTCCAAAGGTAGAGATTGGACACAGATGGTTCATTTGAACCGGTAGGGATAAGTGAAGTTCTCGGTGAACCAGAACTGATAGCTAACCATTTTGATCTTGATACAGTTGAGATAGAAGAATTGTAGACTGACGAGTTTGCAAGGAACTTTAACACCCCCTTGACTGATTTAAACGATCCTATGATCATTCAGGTTAGACCTTTTGATTCACCTATTTTAGGTGTCCCTGTGGGTAGGATCATGTCTTCTGTGGAATAAAGACCTTTTTGTTGACCTCAGCCATTCCGATTGAAGGGGTACTACCTCCCCTGGTAAGTGCCCCTAGATCTAGTATATGTTCTACACCTTTGACTCTAGCAAGCCGGGTGGTTCAACCACTGGTTCAATCAAACCTAGTAGGTACTTCTGGTGACATGGTTACTAGGATCCCCAGTATACCTAATTTTCCTTCTTCCTTTCCATATACTACCCAGAGCGGTCCAGTAGGATCCTCGGTGTTTGTCCAAGGATTTCCTTGGAATGGGGGGCACATTCCCCCATCCAGTCCATATGTAGGTCTATCACCTTCCTATGTAGGAGTGCAGTTTGGGAACAATACCTCTTATGGGAAAAGTTTCCAAACTCCCATTCCGGTCCCATTTTCGAGCTCCCCCTTTTCATTGTTCAGCGGAGGGATACCGGCTCCTATCTTCCAGAACCCTATTTCTATGGGGACAACCCAAACTTCTTACACTACACCTCCCACACACAATCCTGTGGCTTATGGATGGAATCCGTTTCAGAGTAATCTTCCCACTTCGCAACCGGTGGCAGGGGGAAACCCCACTTTTACCCATGGGCATGTAGGGGCAGGTCCCTCTAATCCCTAGGCTGGCACATTTAGTTCCTCGGTTCAACCCAAACTTCCATTCCTGGCAACTTTAAAATTGCCAGATTTGTCGAAATAGAACCTTTGTGGCCACCTGTTCCCACCAAATTGCCATCAAACATCCCTAAGTTTGAAGGCAAAGTTGGTGAAGATCTTGGGGCTCATGCCTCCACATTTCATTTATGGTGTTCTTCAAATTCACTGAATGAATATTCAGTTAGGTTGAGGCTGTTCCAGAGAACCTTAATAGGTATGGTGGAAAAATGGTATATCGAATTTCCTTCTGCTGCTTTCAGTAGTTTCTGGGACTTGGCTAGTGCATTTCTTAGCCACTTTCAGCTTCCAATCCGATATGATTTCGGAACAGACTTGTTATCTACCTTTAGGTAGAACAAGGCTACCCACATCTCGGATCACATCCAAGAGTGGAGAAGGAAAAAGAGCCTTATAAAAGCCACTCTCCCTCCTGAGTTCCTTTTAGAGTGGTTCCTTAAATCCCTGTTTCCCTACATATCTAAGGACGTATCCACCTCAAGAGTGACAAATGAAGAAGAAGCCATTCTCAGGGCCTAGCAACTGGATTTGATTTATTCACAATCTAGGATCTTGTATGAGATCATCCTTGAGGCATCGAGGCCTACACACGACGCGGAAAAGACTAAGCCTAGACCCCATGCCGATGGTGTGGTTGGGTCCGTTAACTCTCCCACCGTAGATTCTTTGGCTAGGTAACTTCACCAGCTATTTGTCAAGTAGTCTACGGCAGAGGCAGTAAAGGCTGCCCCCTCCCCCCAGAGTGCAAATGTTTTTGCACAAATGTCTCAGAAGGGAAATCAGCAGCCCAGCGGGAAGAAAAAGAAAGGCAAAAAGGGAGAGGGAAATCAAAACAAGCAAAATCCCATGAACAATGCTGATGGGGGCAAGAAAGAAAATAAGAAGGTCAAGCTCTCATGTAAGTTGTGCCATGAGGACCACCTTACTCACCTTTTTCCCCTTATGGATCAAGCCCAGAAGCTACTCAAAGCTCAACAACCGGCTGTCCTGAAGGATCCTTTTCCCCAAGGACAGAACTCCACTTCAGCTTCTAACGTAGCAGGGGGAACTCAAACTGCCCCCGACCCAAACTATATCAACATGGTTCGATCTTCAACTTTGTTGTAGAAAAGGAATAAAAATTATGAGAAAGAGACTCTTGAGAAGGGTAAAGCTATAGGTGAAACTTCTAACCCTCTCACAATAGAGAAGCCTGCTGAAACTATGCTGAAGATACCGAAAGGTGTCTTCAAGAAGACCTTGCATAACCCTAATGCTAGGGATGCTTCAAACTACTCTGTGGTTGAATATTTAGCTCAAAACCCGTGTGCAATGTTAGCTTTAGAGGTGTTACAGAGTTGTCTTGCCCAGCGGGATACCCTCTTAGCAGCTTTAGGCAGCATGGACTCTTCGAGTCCCATGGCGAAATTTCATTTGTCTGATGTTAAATTTCGCCTGCCTTACCATGTAGCCTTATCAATAGATGTTGTCCATGGTGGTAAGACCATTGGAAGGGAATTTGTTGATGAGGGGGCTTCTACATGTGTTATGTCCTTGGCCTATTGGAAAGCTCTCGGATTCCCAGAGCTGGTCCCATCAAACACTTTGCTTACTGCTTTTGATGGAAGATCCTTCCGTCCGCATGGCTGGCTTTTGAAATTAGGTTGGCAGGCAAATAAATGTCTATTGAAGTAGAAGTGATTGATGCTCCTTTGGACTATAATTTGCTTCTGGGAAGGAACTGGACTTATGCGATGTCCGCTATTGGGTCGGCTATTTTTCATGTAGTGGTTTTTTCACATGAGGGCAAGTTGGTTACTATTGATCAACTTGATTTTACCTGAAAAGGTCGTTTAGAGTCTAATGAGTCCACTGTGCCATTGGTTGATCAGGTCAAACCTGCTGCACAGAGCTTGGGGGTTGGAATGTACACATCACTAATGGGCACATTCATTCTTCTAACCCAGGTTAATTATATCGGTTCTACTAGTGTGGGGAAGTCAATAGGTATGGTTGTCATTAGGAATGATCCTTGGGTTCTCCCAACTCCCCATGAACCAAAACTGCTCTTATCAGTAGTGGAGGTCTCTTATCAATCTATCACTCAAACCACTGTTGATCCCATTCCAGATCCTCTAACAGTCTCGGATGATCTGGAAGAAGTCTATTTTCCCGCATGGGCGAAAAACTCTTCGCACTCTATAGATTTTTTAGACATGGTTTTACCTTTCAATGAAGCTATTCTGGAAGCCATGAGTGGACATGGTAAGATTTTTGAGGATCTTCATCATCGATCCTATTTTCTTCTAGAACTAAGTAGAATAGAAAACCAAGAGTTTCGTTTGAGACTATTAGAATATGTTGATATACCTATCAATCCCTTCCCTAGGGAAGGAATGTTTGCCGAGGGGAATATGTCAAATATTTCCGCCACTATACCTATTAATGTCTCTGTGAACCCTAATGTCATGGAAAACATATACGTAGGTTCAACTTTCTCTCCTGAAGAGATTGCCATCTATACTGCCTTGTTTAAGGAATTCCATGATGTATTTTCCTGGTCATATGAGGAGATGCTAGGCATAGATCCATCAATTGTTGAACATGAAATCGGAACATATCTTGATGCCAAGCTAGTTCGACAAAAGTTAAGACCTGTTAATCCATGCAAAGCGGCGGCTGTGAAGGCAGAAGTTGAAAAGATGTTGAAGGCTGGTTTTATCTATCCCATAGCTTTAACTGAATGGGTATCCAACCCTGTTCCGGTTGATAAGAAGTAGGGGACTATTTGCGTCTGTACAAAATTTAGAGACCTCAATAAAGCTTGTCCTAAGGACAACTATCCCACACCATTTATAGACTAGATCATAGATGCCTGTGCATGAAGTGAGGTGTTTTCGTTTATGGATTGTTTCTTCAAATACAATCAAATTCAAATAAAACCATAAGACCAACATAAAACTACTTTCATTTGTCCTTGGGGTACCTTAATGTACAAGAAAATGCCCTTTGGATTGAGAAATGCTGGGGCAATCTTTCAACGGGCTATGAAATTTTCTTTCCATGATATTAAAGCCATTGTCGAACCATACCTTAATGATCTTCCTGCCCATTCTCGTAAGAGGATTCAACATCCAGATAATTTACGGTTGATATTTGAAAGATGTAGATATTATAAAATCTGCTTGAATCCCCATAAGTGTGTATTCTGTGCCGAGTCGGGAAGATTGCTCGGGTTCATTATCTCTAATAGAGGCATACAGGTGGATCCATTAAAAGTTGAGGCCATTGTAAATCTACCTCCTCCTTTCTCTCTCAGGAAACTTCAAAGCCTGCAAGGAAAGTATAATTTTCTTCGATGTTTTATTGTTAACTATGCCAAGATTACTAAAGGTTTCATGCGCTTGCTCAAACAGGACACCCCATTTGTATGGGATGAAACCACACAACTTGCTTTCGAGGCATTGAAAAAAGCTTTGCTGTTGGCACCCTTATTACATCCACCAGATTATTCTAGGGATTTTATATTATATCTGGCTACGTCGGAGTCGACCATTGGGGTAGTACTAGTCCAGGAGGACGATAAGCTTGCAGAGCATGTCATTTATTATCTTAGCTATGCTTTGGCTGGACCTGAACTTAGATACTCCCACATTGAAAAATTAGCCTTAGCAGCTGTTTATGCTGTACAGAGGTTATGTCATTACATTTTACTAAGGACCACCACAGTAGTGGTAGATGTGAATCCTTTCCAATATGTTTTATCCTGACATATTGTTGGGGGAAAATTTAACAAATGGATAGTCATTCTCCAAGAGTTTGACTTAGATTTCCATTCCGCTAAATCTAAGAATTCCTTAGTTTTTGCTGAACTTATAGCAGAATTTCCTACTAAAGAAGATGTAGTGATTGAAGATGACTCATTCCTAGATGAACACATCTTCTTGATATCCACCTCTGATCCTTGGTATGGAGATATTCTTATATATCTCCATACTTTGAAGTATCCTACAGCTTCCTCGAGGGAAGAACGATGTAAATTACGCCTTCATGCCAAGAACTACCTCATTATAGGAGATACATTATATCGACGAGGGGTAGATTCCATTTTGCGTCGTTGCCTTACCCATGAGGAAGCAGAGATTGTCCTAAATGATTCCCATAGTGGAGCATGTGGGGGTCATTTATCTGGGTTAGCAACGGCCCAGAATATATTACGTGCCTATTATTTCTGGCCCATGATCTTTAAAGATTATGTAGAACCAGTGAAGCACTGTCATCCATGTTAGCTTTACAGCAGGAAGATGCGGTCACATCCTGCTCCGTTATTTCCCATTGTCTCGGTAGGCCCCTTCATGAAATGGGGGATTGATTACGTGACATGCAACCTAGCCTCGGCTGGGGGGCATAAATACATCATTGTCGCTGTTGACTATTTTACAAAATGGGTAGAGGCAATTCCTACTTTTAAAGCTGATGAGGAAACAACAACTTTCTTTGTATTAAATCAGATTATAACATGATTTGGTATACCCAAAGTGATTGTCACTGACCATGGCAGTCATTTTCAAAATAACATGATGAAGGAACTAACTACCATGCTCAGGTTCAGACAAGAACATTCTTCTCCGTACTATCCGCAAGCAAATGGTCAGGCTGAGGTTGTCAACAAGACTTTGAAAAATATTCTTAAATGTACAATTGATGTATCCCGTTATAATTGGCACATCATGCTATATCCATCTTTTTGGGCCTACTGAACCAATGTAAAAACTTCCATGGGTTTCTCCCCTTTCCAACTCGTTCATGGTGTGGAAGTAGTTACTCCGATTGAATGTGAAATCTTGTCTCTAAAGATAGCCATTCATGTGTTACCTGATACGACTGAGCTTGAGGAACGTCTGGTACATTTAGAACACCTTGATGAACAGTGTAGAGATGCGTTGACTGCTAATCAAGCTCATAAAAATAGGGTCAAAACTCAGTATGATAAATCGGTCAATCCTAGGGTTTTCTCTGGGGGGGAACTTGTCTTGCTTTGGGACCAAGACAAAGAACCCCTGGGGGCAGGAAAATTCAAGGCAATGGGGTTAGGACCTTATGTCATTTCAAAATTATTGAGTAAGGGTGCATATGAGTTAGTTGATTTTGATGGGAACAAGCTGCCTGAGCTTAGAAATGGGCTCTATTTGAAGAAGTACTATGCTTAGGCTTAGCACTTTTTCTTGTATTTTTATTGTATGTATTTTTATGTACATTAGGTTGTCAGTTTTGTTTTTTATACTATCTACTGGTTATTGTAGATGTATTCTGAAAGGTATATAGGGTTCCCTGATGGCACCAGCCGTCACACTTGTAACCTAGCATCGGCAGCATGGGTTATCTATTCTCCCTCAGGACAGCTTGTCGCCACGGGAGGCGCTTGTCTAGGTCCTGCTTCTAATAATGTTGCTGAGTATAGGGCTGTAATTGAGCTCCTATGGGATGCTTTGTCACATGGTATTACCTAGCTTGAGGTCCGTCTGGATTCTCAGTTGGTGGTTTCCCAGCTCAATCGGGCTTATCAGGTACGAAATCCTATTTTATTACGTTAGTTCATGCAAATTCATTTATTGGAAATACATTTTGAAGTTATTACATTCAATCCTATTCCATGAAATCAGGATTTATTGACTGACGCATATGCTAATTACATTTTAGATTGGCATCTCACGCATATTTTATAAAGATATGCAGCAAGCATATAAAAAACATTTGTAAATAAACTGACAACAAAAAATATCTATATC